>OX030966.1:345604-370604 GCA_943735955.1 Piscicola geometra | reverse complement strand
AGTAGTAGTAGTAGTAGTAGTAGTAGTAGTAGTAGTAGTAGTAGTAGTAGTAGTAGTAGTAGTAGTAGTAGTAGTAGTAGTAGTAGTAGTAGTAGTAGTGGTAGTAGTAGTAGTAGTAGTAGTAGTGGTAGTAGTAGAAGTAGTAGTAGTAGCAGTAGTAGTAGTAGTAAAGACACAAAATATACACAGTTGTGCGAATGTGTTCCAACATTTGCCATTATTGGCCAGCATTGTAATTGTAGGCGGAGCTAGTTAAATTCTGCACCGCTTTGGCGGATATGATCCCTTTGTTGTTGTGGTGGTGTTTGTTTAAACAATTTAGAATGAGACTACCGAAGCGACCCTTCACCACAAGTATTACTGTCTATCTCTTTGTCTGTCTCTTTGTCTGTCTCTATGTCTGTCTCTTTGTCTGTCTCTTTATCTGTCTCTGTCTGTCTTTTTGTCTGTTAGCTTTTCTCTGTTTTTATGTCAATCTGTGCGTGTGTGTGTTTACGGCTAGGGTAATTATGTGCACTTTCAGCAATATGTTTATTCCCAAAGACATTAAGATAATTATCATCATCATTTATAATAACAACGTTCATCATCATCATCATTTATAATAACAACGTTCATCATCATCATCATTTATAATAACAACGTTCATCATCATCATCATGCCTGCACTCCCTTATGATTTCTTATGACTCGCACTCGGAAACTCGATGATGTCATCATCACACGATCATCACCATCAAACGATCATCATCATCACACGATCATCATCATTAAACGATCATCATCATCACACGATCACCATCACCCTCATTACCATCACCATCATTACACGATCATCATCATCACCATCATCACCATCATTACACGATCATCATCATCACCATCATTACATGATCATCATCATCACACTATCATCATCATCATCATTACACGATCATCATCATCGAACGATCATCATCACCATCATCATCACACGATCATCATCATCATCAATACACGAGGCACTCTACCTACTGCATCACAACTAGGACGTTCTTGCAGTGCATATTCTCATTGATGCCATTCAGGATCATCATCATCATGACATTGGCCCATTGGTCTGGCAAGGAAGTCAGGCGGCATGCGGTACCGTGCATATTTATTGAATCAATCCCTCAGCATTTCCATCGGCTTTAAACAAGCTCTTCCACATTCGTCTATTTAAAATGGATTTGAACATTTCTTCCGACGTTTCTTTCAACCATGTCTCCATTTAAGAATTCTCCATACTCATCTTTATTTCTCTTTGTAAATTCATCTTTTTAGCATTTCATTCTTTTCAGACGGATCTTAAAAGACATTTTATTTACTATGCTAAATATATATTATTTATAGTCGGTATCAATGCCAACTATTTGGAAGATGAGTTTCTTTCAAAATAAATCTTAGAATATTTTCTATTTATTAGAAAGTTGTTATTTAGCTCAACAAAAAGTGATTTGGTTTATACAAATATTTAGCTCTATAAAAGTTTAAAGAACTTGATTTCCTTTTAAAAGGTTCAAGATATTATAATACCGTTCGTACTTTAGAGCTCCGAAAGTTCAACTATTTCTTGATTATAACTTGAAAAATTGAGGAAATAAATTTTTTCAAGATGACGGCTGTGAGACCGATGCTACACGACAACCTCCGACTGTGAGTTTGTTAGGGCCTCTTTGACAGCGGTGTCATTTGCACAGAGGGCCACATCAGCACAATGGCTGTTCTCAAAGCACCAGATTTAACGTATAAGTTTAATATAATTTATTGTAAAATAAATTTAATGACTTCCTATATATTATAACTTATTCAAGTGACAAACATTAGAAACCTGCAAACATTAAGTAGTTAAAATAGTAGCTAACAATAAATATTATGCAATCAACTAAAAATGGCACAACTATAGTTGACTCAGTGCACAGCTATATTGGTCAAGATTTTCTTTGATGAGGAGATGCTGCCTGCTCTTGAAGACACCAAGTGGGTCCTCTCTACTTTGGATTCATCTGAGCAAGATCATCGGTTATGTCACACAAGACAGCTAAGTCACACAATCGCTTTTGATCAGATCTTCAGACATGAGTTTACTTTTACACTTTTCATGAAAAGAGCAATTTCTTTCCTTTGCTCAAAAAACTGTTTGAGGACTCAGCTATTCCTCAGCCACTGCACCTCGGTATGATACAGCACAGCCCCCTGTTTTGACAATTTCCAGCAAAAACTTTTTGAACTGACCTGTGATTTAGTCCACATGCTCAATTTTTGTTATTCCATACTATTATTTTGGATTTGGTTAACTTACCCTTGTCTACAGACTTGCAAAGCCTTCATCTTTGCCATCGCCTCGCTTCTGCTTCAAGTTCCTTAATATATAATGCCTCCATTCCGGCTCCCTATAGAGACACACGAGACAAACTTTTGACTGAAAAATTATCTATAAAAAATATATACAATTTATCATAAGCATTTTCTTCTGATTTTTTAATTTTAAAATGTGAAATTAATTCATTTAATTTTTTTTTTCTAGTTAAAGATTTTATAGGAATGAATTTTTTCCCATTCTAGATGTTAAGTTCTAATTAGTTCATGCATTATAATTTTTAAAAAAATTAGAATTAGTATTTTTCTTACAATTAGAATTAGAATTATAACTTTTCTTAAAATGATTAGGAGCGAGGATGGCTAAGATCAGGGGCGCAACCAGCAAAAAATGCTGGGGGGGGGGCTCAACTTTAGTCACACACAAAAATTGTTTAATCCATTTACCGCAGCTGTTGCGTTTTGCAACATCAATTTTTATATTTTCTTGCTGTTCTAATACCTAGTTTTTTCACATATTTTGTACAATAAATTTTAATTTTATAAGTTAAATTTCAACTTTTTTACTTTTTTATTTATAGTCTTTTATATCCTGTTTACATTTAAAATTCCTCAAAACAATCTTTCTTCGCTTAGATAATTGTTCAATTTTTTTTCCCGATTTTTAGTATATTTATAGAAATTTAGTCTTAATTTCATTGTGAAAAGATAGTTAATACTTGAATTAATTTTTTAATATTCAAAATAACTTTTAAAACGTTTTCAATGCTTTTAAAAATCAGTGGTGCGTTTTCGCAACTTTGACATAATATGATTTCATATGATTTTTAATAAGTCTACTCATTATAAAAATAATAAAATAATTATTTTAATGTTATATTTCGATAAAAAATTTCAAACCGCAAATGCTTCACACTTGAAGCTTTTATTGAAAAGAATATTGTTTTTTAACCTCTCATAGGTTGAATATAAAATTAAAATAAAGATAACATTCGACCACAGTGTCGTCTATGAAACAGCACGACAGTTTATGAGTGCTGTTGTAATTCACGTTAAATAATTTGCTTTGTTGTAATTAAAATAAGAATGATTAATATTATAACAAATAAAATAATTAGAAGTCTGAATTTTATCGAACTATTTGCAATTGAAATTTATTTCTGTTTAATAAATGTGGTTTGAATCAATTTATTTATGATTTCTTACTGAACATAAGTATGTCACACTTCCCGCTCACGTTGCGTTTTTGCAACATTTTGCCCCATTGAAACTTATAAAATAATTGTTTTCAATTTTGCTTGAGTTATTCTTATAACCATATAATGCAAGTCTAAATGTAAAATTCATTTTAACTTTTTTTCTCGGGTAGTGGCGGTCAATGGGCTAAATAAAAACTACCAATTATAATTGATAAAGAATTTAGATAGTTTATTAATGATACAAAAGAAAAACTACAAACCTAGTTGCATAGTATTCTTAAAGTTACGTCATCATTTTTTAAACTAAGGTAAAAAGTAAAAAAATAAGTTTAATATGAGATCCTAAACAGTGTATAAATTTTTTTCAAATATTTAGTTTCAACTTAATTTTGTTACAAAATAATTTTTCGATCAGCTTGTGAAAATCTTTTCACTATTTCATTTACTGGAAGAAGTGCAGTAGCTGTTTTGGTAGCAGATATTCTCAAACAAGCTTTGCAAACGATAGGCAGATACAGTCGTTTTAAGATGAGTTTTAATAAGCTGAAATTTAGAAAATGCTTTTTCTGCCTCTGATGAAGTAACTAGCAGAGTCAGAACAACATCGAGCATATAATGCAACTCGGGCTGAAGGCTTGTTGCTCAAAAGAATTCTTGCAGTTCGATACAGGCAATGAGATCAGACTGATACGCACGTAAACTTGATGTGTTGATGTGATTTTGAGCTGTCTTTACACAGTTTCAACATCCTTCCCATGAAGGATGGATAATTCTGAAAGCTCGAGAGTTATTTTGTCTATCTGATTTGTTCTTTATATACTGTGTCATGGCTTAAAAAATTTACATATAAAAAGTGTAAAGATTTAAAAGTGTAGTTAAGGTCTAGTGGTGCTCTATTTTTTCTCAGAATTTGTGACATATTAGTGTTATTTTGGTGGGATCTCTATGTTCTGTGTTGATACATGAAATGTTTCGTGAGATAAAGACCCGATGGCCATCCAGAGAAAATATCATTGTCCTATGGCATATTGAAAAATTCATTACCCCCCCCCCCCACCACCAAAAAAACTCATCGATTTTCGAAAAATTGCGAGACCCTTCGAAAAGCCCCCCCCCAGCCCCCCCTGGTTGCGCCACTGGCTAAGATGGTAGACGTCGGACTTGCAACATAAAGGTTGCCTGTTCGAATCCTTGACAAGCAACCGTGAACTATCATATACCTAGTGTAGATGATGCGGTGTTTGCGACGTATGCTTTGAAAGATGTGTACGTCGTGTGGAGTGGCGCCTATGGCGCATAAGAACCATGGGTCTCAGAACCATTGTAACATGGCCTGCGTCTGTCAGGCTGTGAACGATATAGACCCCCAAAAAATGTGTTGTGTTACATAAACAAAAAGATTTATGTGTTACATAAAATTTTTTTATTTTGTTCAACAATATTTCTTGAACGTTAAATTAAACTGTGTCAACCAAATTGTTGAATTGATAAAAGCCTAAAAGAAAAAAAATGTTCTCATAGTTTTTGTATATAAATATTTCATGTCAAAAATCAAAATACAAGTTTTAAAAATTACAAGTTTTTTTTTTCTGAAAACGTACTTTTTTGGCAAATCACAACAACCCACAAATTTACTGCTCATTTCCCATTAATCAATTTCTTGCTTCCTAATTTTATCTTTTTTTTTACTAATGTTTAATAATAATAATAAAATAAATACTAATAATATATATAATCCTATCTAAAATGTATTTATATTATATATTATTATTATTTAGAGCTGTTCCACGATTAAAAATTTTAATCGTGCCTTAATCGTATTTTTACGCAATGTTTTTAGCATCTTTGACATTAGTATAAAATAGTGTTTAAAAAGATTCTCTTACAAATTTAATAAAAATTTTATCATAATTTATTTTTAAAAGTAAACCACATATGAAAGACCAAAAAACGAATCCATAAATGATAAAAAATGAAATTTTCACACATCTTTTTGAGCCAGTTACTCAAGCGAACAAGTTTGTCAACATTAGTTGGATCTAAAGAGACTCTTTTATTGCTACCTATGTGTCCTGACAAGCTGAATAGACGTTCACATGGAGCTGTACTTGCAGGAGATGACAAGTACTTTCTTGCCAGTTTCTCAAGAGTCGGATATGCCCCTTCGTGATGTTGCCACCAAACAAGAAGACAACTCTCAAAGACTACTTTAGATTCTTTTCTATAACTTTTGATGATTGACTTTGTCATCATTGAGGTATCTTCATCTTCGGAATCTGAAGTTACATGTGTTCACAGTCGCTTGTTTGGGGAAGGCTGTATATTTTTGAGGTTTTATTTTCTTCTTATAGTTTCTTCAACTCTTACATTTGTTTAAAGACATTCTATAATTTTCAATCAGGGGTATAATGACGTGGCAATTCTTAATCACTGAGTATTCTGATTAAACTTTCTCTGGTCCAGTTCAGAAATAAGTTTCTCTTTAAAACGAATGGCATAACTAAGATCATTTGCTGAACTGCATAGATCTTGTGTGAGGTAACAAATTGCAAGTGAACTTATTGAACAACAAGTAATGAGAAGTTTTTAATGAAATGCCATTTCCCCATTCTTTTGTTGACAGTAAATTAAGAGAGTGTTTGTGTTGCCTTGCTGACAAGGTAGCCAACACAGCGACTTTGAAATAAATTAGTCTCCTATCATCGAAAGTTTCGAATTCCAACGGGTTGGCACATCCTTATTAAAGAAAGATCATGAGTTAACGACTGGAATCACTAATAATTATTCAATTGAATAAAGTGTACTGAAAGACTGTCTTAAAGAAGATATATTACTGAAGTATATCAATATATTACCAATGTCAACGGGTCTGCCATCCCTTGCAATCCAAACTACGATGGCGTTGCCGATTGCGTCACTTTTTTATTTTCAATATGAAAAATAACAAAAACTTATGACTAAACCTCAAAACATTCAAATAAGTATAAAAAGTTCAATTTTAATACATTTTTTAAACGGCGGTAAAAGTTTCAAATCATCAACATTTTTAAATGCGTTTAATTTTTTTAATGATTAAATTTTTTAAAATTGAAATGTATGTATGTATGTATGTATGTATGTATGTATGTATGTATGTATGTATGTATGTATGTATGTATGTATGTATGTATGTATGTATGTATGTATGTATGTATGTATGTATGTATGTATGTATGTATGTATGTATGTATGTATGTATGTATGTATTAGAGGTCGGACCGGGTACCCGATCTGACCGGGTACCCGCGGGAACGAGAATAAAAATTAATTTCGGGACGGGAAAAGTCGGGAACCGGGAATAGGTTTTCGGGACGGGAACGGGAACGGGAATCAATATTCAAATCGGGAACGGGAAAAGACGGGAACGGGAATCAACTTTTAAATCGGGAACGGGAAAAACGGGAATAACAGTTATTGTGATTGGATTCTTTAACAATGATTTTTCAGCAAACTTCTAAGTATGGAAATCTTTATTTCATCGATACTCCGTACTTAAAATAAGTATTAAATGCAATAGAAATGTATAACGAAGCCACCATTGCCAATGTCGAAATCTCCAACACTACATTTGAAGTTGTTATGATGAGTCCAAAGATTAGGGAGATTAGAACAACTGGGTGATGATGAAAACTTGTCAGATGAAATCAAAATGGCCAGTTATATTATTTTTATTTTATAAATTAATACTTTGAATTTGAATGATTAATTTCCAAATGATTGCTCAGTTGATTATTTCGACAAAAGAAAAGATGCCCATTGATCTTATTCATATGGCAGCATGTCTGTTGCATCCCCAGTATGAAAGAATAATAGGAAAAAAGTTTGGGATAGAAGAGAAATAAATACCAAGACTTTCATTAGAGAAAATTTAATTCTATTTTGTACAGCCAGACCAAGCTGCAGTGCCGTTGAGAAAAAAAAACAAATGAGGGTTATGTAGACCTATTATGTTTGTTTTTATAACGTAAAAATTATAATAAAATTATTATACTATCAAATTATACGAATGATTTTATATTTGCAGTTGTGGAGAATAAGAATGTTGTCAAAAAACATATTTCTAACGTTATTGAAGAATTAATAATAATGAACGAAGAAAAAAATTCAGAAGAGGATGAATTGTACAAATATTCACAATTATGTCCCAAAAAAATTGAAATTTATAAAGATGTTTCATTTTATTGGAATAAAATGAGCAATTTTAAAATACTACAAGAAGTAGCGAAAATTTTGTTTAGTATATCTGCAAGTTATATTCGCTGTAAACGGAATTTTTCAATATGTGGTCGTTTAACTTCAGACCCAAAATCATCTCATTTGAAATCTGAAAGTCTTAACGGTTTAACCCGTGTGAAAAGCAATAAAGACTTGATTGAATTACTCAAAAACAATGACTAACTTCGATTCTTTCATTTCAATAAATATTTGAAATTTAAATCGTGTTTTTTTTATTTAATTAAAAGAAATATTCTCTGACTTTCAAATAATGAATTTAAAAAAATGTTAGAACTAGCAAGTTTGGGACCAGTGAAAACGGCAACGAAAATAAATAAAAAAACAAAAAGCTTTCGGGAACGGGTCGGGACGGGATAAAAATTTCGGGAACGGGACGGGACGGGAATCAAAATACTGATGTCCCATCGGGAACGGGACGGGACGGGAAAAAAAATTTCGGGAACGGGACGGGACGGGAATCAAAATTCTGATGTCCCATCGGGAACGGGACGGGACGGGAAAACAAATTTCGGGAACGGGACGTGACCGGGAATAAAAAATCGTCCATGTCCGACCTCTAGTATGTATGTATGTATGTTTGTATGTATGTATGTATGTATGTATGTATGTATGTATGTATGTATGTATGTATGTATGTATGTATGTATGTATGTATGTATGTATGTATGTATGTATGTATGTATGTATGTATGTATGTATGTATGTATGTATGTATGTATGTATGTATGTATGTATGTGTGTATGTATGTATGTATGTATGTATGTATGTATGTATGAATGTATGTATGTACGTATGAATGTTTTCATTAATGTAGGTACGTATGAATAATTTGTATGGATGTATGTTTTTTTGTTTGCATTTTATTATAAAAACTGAAATTGTCATCTCCAAATACAATTTTGTGCTTTTCATAAAAAATTGTTTATGTTGAAACAAAAAAATTCGGCTAAATTTTGGTTTCGGGCGAATCGAAAATCTGATTGTCTCTCAAAGCGACAAGAGCGAATAATTGTATAGTATTTGGAGGTGAAAGTTACATGGATGTCACGCAAATGTAATGCCACAATGATTCGACGCAGACACAGCACTCAAAGTCACTACTTCATCGAGTGCTTGTTTTCGGAGAACAAGGAGATCCTCGTGGTGGACAGAGTCACTCAGGAGCTCAAGCTTTCAAGTCAGTGCTCTCTCATCATCATCATCATTTCCGATACTCTCTTATGACCATTATCATCATCATCTATAATACTCTTTCATCATCATCATCCTTATTAAACGCGATCTACCACCCATTATATTGTTTGCGCTCTCTCCATTCCTTGAGAATCTCTGCGATGATCAAGTTCCCTGGTGCTTTCTTCTGGTTTTCCATCCACTCTTCCACTCAGTGTTGTCTTTGCAATTTCGATCTGGACTGCATGACCGAGCCACTGGTTTGTCCTTTGTGGACCTTTGGAACTTTCGCCTCGGTTTTTTTTGAGCGCCTTCATGACGTCATCGTTGGTGTCCTTCCAACTGCTCTCAACGTCACATTGGTGTTCCAGGCGATGCGTTGTCTCACTCTGTCACAAGGCGAGTGCAGGTCGATGCGAGTGTTTGGAGCCGTTTGTGTCTTCGAGTTGCCTCAGCAGCATGATGCTCTCTCTTCACTCTTTGCTTCCTTTTGACTTTCTTAGCATCCATTCTGTTCTGGTGTCGCTTATCTGCACTTCGAGTTGGTGCTGTGCAGTCTGTGCAGTGCAATTCAGGCGTGAGACTCATGTCGTCCACGTGCTCCTGCATCGTGTGCTCAAGAGGATGTCGGAGAGGTCAGCTCAAGAGGATGTCGGAGAGGTCAGCTCAAGAGGATGTCGGAGAGGTCAGCTCAAGAGGATGTCGGAGAGGTCAGCTCAAGAGGATGTCGGAGAGGTCAGCTCAAGAGGATGTCGGAGAGGTCAGCTCAAGAGGATGTCAAGAGGGCAGCTCAAGAGAATGTCGGAGAGGTCAGCTCAAGAGGATGTCAAGAGGTCAGCTCAAGAGAATGTCGGAGAGGTCAGCTCAAGAGGATGTCGGAGAGGTCAGCTCAAGAGGATGTTGGAGAGGTCAGCTCAAGAGGATGTCGGAGAGGTCAGCTCAAGAGGATGTTGGAGAGGTCAGCTCAAGAGGATGTCGGAGAGGTCAGCTCAAGAGGATGTCGGAGAGGTCAGCTCAAGAGGATGTCGGAGAGGTCAGCTCAAGAGGATGTCGGAGAGGTCAGCTCAAGAGGATGTCGGAGAGGTCAGCTCAAGAGGGTGTCGGAGAGGCCAGCTCAAGAGGATGTCGGAGAGGTCAGCTCAAGAGGATGTCGGAGAGGTCAGCTCAAGAGGATGTCGGAGAGGTCAGCTCAAGAGGATGTCGGAGAGGTCAGCTCAAGAGGATGTCGGAGAGGTCAGCTCAAGAGGATGTCGGAGAGGTCAGCTCACAAGTTGCTCCCCTGTCGTACACCGCTTGCTCGTCAAATCAATCTGTCTTCCGGCTTTCATGCTGCTCGGCCTTCTCTTGTTTTCCATTGGACCATAACCATCACAAATGATCTTATGGCATTAGTTGCTTCGAAACACCAGGCATTCCGTACATCCTTCATTTACAGCATCTTTTTTTTGAATAATAAAATTTTGAGCTCTTAGTTCAGACATAAATGCTAGATGTTATTTCCCGTGAATGTTCCACAGAACTTAACAAAAAGGCTACTTTTTCTTCAGTGAAATTTCAGTAAAGAAAATTTGCGGTTTTTATTATTATCGGCGAAAATTTCTTGACTAAACAATTTTTCTTATTTTAATATTCATGATAATTTTTCAACAAAAATGTTTATGCATTTAAAACATGTTTCAATCAAAACCCCAACCTTAACCCCTCACTTCATCTCAACTCCTCACTTCATCTCAACTCCTCACTTCATCTCAACTCCTCACTTCATCTCAACTCCTCACTCTATCTCAACTCCTCACTCTATCTCAACTCCTCACTCTATCTCAACTCCTCACTCTATCTCAACTCCTCACTCTATCTCAACTCCTCACTCTATCTCAACTCCTCACTCTATCTCAACTCCTCACTCTATCTCAACTCCTCACTCTATCCACCCACCCACCCACTTACCCACCCACCCACCTACCCACTCACCCACCCACCCAGCCACCCACCCACCCAGCCACCCACCCACCCATCCACCCACCCACCACCCACCCATCCACCCATCCACCCACCACCCACCCATCCACACACCACCTACCCACCCACCTACCCACCCACCCACATACCAACCCACCCACTTACCCACCCACCCACCCACCCACCACCCACCCACCCATCCACCCACCACCCATCCACCCACTCACCCACCCACCACCCATCCACCCACCCACCCACCCACCCACCCATCCACCTACCCACCCATCCACCCACCCAACCACCCACCCATCCACCCACCCATCCACCCACCCATCTATCCACCTACCCATCCACCCACCCACCCACCTACCACCCATCCACCCACCTACCACCCATCCACCCATCCACCCACCCACCACCCATCCACCCACCCACCACCCATCCACCTACCCACCACCCATCCACCCACCCACCACCCATCCACCCACCCACCCACCCACCACCCATTCACCCACCCACCCACCCATCCACCTACCCACCCATCCACCCACCCACCCACTCACCCACCCACCCATCCACCCACCCACCCATCCATCCACCCACCCATCCATCCACCCACCCACCCACCCATCCACCCACCCACCCATCCACCCACCCACCCACCCATTCACCCACCCATCCACCCACCCATCCATCCACCCACCCATCCACCCACCCACCCATTCACCCACCCATCCACCCACCCACCCATCCATCCACCCACCCATCCACCCACCACCCATCCACCCACCCACCACCCATCCACCCACCCACCACCCACCCACCCACCACCCACCCTCCCACCACCCATCCACCCACCCACCCACCACCCATCCACCCACCCACCCACCACCCATCCACCCACCCACCCATCCACCCACCCACCCATCCACCTACCCACCCATCCACCCACCCACCCACTCACCCATCCATCCACCCACCCATCCATCCACCCACCCACCCATCCACCCACCCACCCACCCATCCACCCACCCACCCACCCATCCATCCACCCACCCATCCATCCACCCACCCACCCATCCACCCATCCATCCACCTACCCACCCATCCACCTACCCACCCACCCACCCACCCACCCATCCACCCACCCACCCATCCACCCACCCGCCCACCCACCAACGCAGGAAAGGTGGATGACTTGCCTCAGGGAGCGGACGTGAAGTTCATCTGCGGAGTGCTCGGCGTCATCAGACTGCTAGCAGGTGGGCGCTGCTGCTTGTGTGCAATTGACTCCGTGAAACCATTTATCAAATACTATAATCAAGATTTAATACTATATCTAACTATACTATAATATACAATACTATACTATACATTACTATACTATACTATACTGTAATATACTATACTATATTATACTATACTATACTATAATTTACTAGACTATACTAGACTATACTATGCTATACTATACTATACTATACTTAGCAACCACCACGGATTTTTCAAAATTGTCTATTTAAAAAAAATTAAGATACATTTAATAGATTTTTATTTGCCGATTGTGAATTTGTTTTTATTTTTTCAATATTCCATTGGGTTCAAAAGTTATTCAGCTTTTAAACTCGAATAAGTTGAACTTTCAGGAGATTTACGTAGAGCGCTGTTTGGCGTGAATAAATATGCGTTTCATGGACCAGGCTTTAAGAGTCTAACTTTTTCACTATACTTTTTCAATATCTCTCATATATTTATGAAACTTTTTTTTATGAATTAAAATTCAAATTAGCAAATTAAATTAAAAGCTTATTTTGACAACTTAAATGAAAAAGTAACTTAATAGTGCTTTTGGGTCTCGTTCATGACATGATCAATTTGAATGATTTGAATGTTTTTTATCCTATTTAAGATATTGAAAACATTTTTGGCATTTTATTTTTTACATGAAAAAAGGGCAAAAACAAGAACAAAAAATCGTATGAAATCTTAATCTGAAACCCTTTTCGAGTCTAAAGTTTAGAGGCATTTAGAGAGTCAAAAGCGTCAGAAAATCATTTCAAAGTTAACTTTCCAATTTTGAATTACAATTTTAATTATCATATTTTTTAATTCATGTTTTTTTATGCTTTATTTGAATGCTAATTAAATTAGGAGACAAAATGGCGTGTAGCGAGCTTTTACGCATGCACTTTTAGTTATCTAGAAAGAACCTAAAACTCCCAAATGACAGGCAATACTGTGTATGTATGATGTGGTCTTGAGGGCTCAAAAATAGGTTTAACTCAATGATTTTAGTATAATTTTGAAGAAAATGAAATTTATTTTCAAAATATAATTCAATCTTTTAAAATATGTTTCTGATTTTATAGACTTTTAATAAAAACCTTTCACCTCTCTCTAAAAACATTATAACTCATTCCCTGCTTATCAAATTTAATATCTTTTGACATATTTTATTGAACTTTTGAAGAAGTTTTCAAAAATGTTTAATTTCTTTTTATACTCTATTTTTTGAGAGAGCAACTTGATAAACTTTAAAATATGCTGGTGCCCAAACTGTGGATAACATAGTGTAAAACTAGTTATCGCTTTTAAAATTATTATTTAGTTTTTATATTATTAAAATTATATTCATTGAAAAGAAAATTCATTTTTCAACCTTAAAATTATCAATTGACGTTAGTCAAAACATTAATAAGTTAAAGTTATTCAGTTTTATACGATGACCATCATTCATAAAAATTCCCCGGTTAAATCTAATTAGCATAGCGTCGTGGTGGTTGCTAACTATTCTATACTATACTATACTATACTATACTATACTATACTATACTATACTATACTATACTACACTCTTACTGTCCTCCATCTGCTCCTCTTCCTCTCCTCCATCTGCTCCTCTTCCTCTCCTCCATCTGCTCCTCTTCCTCTCCTCCATCTGCTCCTCTTCCTCTCCTCCATCTGCTCCTCTTCCTCTCCTCCATCTGCTCCTCTTCCTCTCCTCCATCTGCTCTTCTTCCTCTCCTCCATCTGCTCCTCTTCCTCTCCTCCATCTGCTCCTCTTCCTCTCCTCCATCTGCTCCTCTTCCTCTCCTCCATCTGCTCCTTTTCCTCTCCTCCATCTGCTCTTCTTCCTCTCCTCCATCTGCTCCTCTTCCTCTCCTCCATCTGCTCCTCTTCCTTTCCTCCATCTGCTCTTCTTCTTCTCCTCCATCTGCTCTTCTTCCTCTCCTCCATCTGCTCCTCTTCCTCTCCTCCATCTGCTCCTCTTCCTCTCCTCCATCTGCTCTTCTTCCTCTCCCATCAACTGATTCGACACGAATGTTTCATTAATAAGAGAGTGCTCTCAATCATATATTTTAAAATCTAAAAACTTTTGTTTGTCATCATGTTGAACCAATTGAAGTGAAATTGAATTGTCTTTCGTCATCACTGAAATAAAGGAATGAATGAATGCATCTTCGAATGTATGATGGTGATGTGGCATCATGATGGGCGGGCCACACAGGCCCCTACCTGATCGTCGTCACGCGCAAGTCGAAGGTGGGCGAGATCGACGGGCAGACGATCTGGAAGGTGACAGGCACTCAGGTGCTGCCTCAGGTGCTGCCCTACTGCCGCACCACCCTCCACCTCAACGAACTGCAGGTGCATGCCTCCTCCTTCATCCAAGTTCACTTTCGATTAACGCGTTAATCAACTAACGCCTGTTCAAAATGTGAACTCCGTTAAACATTTTAGCGGATAAAAAAATATCATCATAACACCGTCATCATAACACCATCATCATAACACCATCATCATAACACCATCATCATAACACCATCATCATAACACCATCATCATCATAACACCACCATCATCACCATCACACCACATTGATGACCCTCCTCCAGAAGCAGGACAACAGCAAGTACCTCTCGATGGTGGAGGCAATGCTGCAGATCGAGGGCTTCTACTTCTCCACCACCTACGACCTCACCCACTCCGTGCAGCGCCTCCACAACACCAGTCCTGACTTCAAGTCCATCCCGTTCCATGAGAGGGTTTCTTCGTCTTTGTTCTCGTCATCTTCACCACCATCATCATCATCTTCACCACCATCATCATCATCATCACCACCATCATCATCATCATCACCTTCAACATCACCATCCTCATCACCATCATCATCATCATCATCATAACATCATCATCATCACCACCATCATCATCACCACCATCATCATAACACCATCATCATAACACCATCATCATAACACCATCATCATCATAACACCATCATCATAACACCATCATAACACCACCATCATCATAACACCATCATCATAACATCATCATCATAACCACCATCATCATCACACCATCATCATAACCACCATCATCATCATCATCATCATCTTCAACATCACCATCATCATCATCATCATCATAACACCATCATCATAACCACCATCATCATCACACCATCATCATAACCACCATCATCATCATCATCATCATCTTCAACATCACCATCATCATCATCATCATCATAACATCATCATCATCACCACCATCATCATCACCACCATCATCATAACCCCATCATCATAACACCATCATAACACCACCATCATCATAACAACATCATCATAACACCATCATCATAACACCATCATCATCATAACACCATCATCATCATAACACCATCATCATAACACCATCATAACACCATCATAACACCACCATCATCATAACACCATCATCATAACACCATCATAACACCACCATCATCATAACACCATCATCATTATAACATCATCATCATCACCACCATCATCATCACCACCATCATCATAACACTATCATCATAACACCATCATCATAACACCATCATCATCATAACACCATCATAACACCACCATCATCATAACACCATCATCATTATAACATCATCATCATTACCACCATCATCATCACACCATCATCATAACCACCATCATCATCATCATCATCACCTTCAACATCACCATCATCATCATCATCATCATAACATCATCATCATCACCACCATCATCATCACCACCATCATCATAACACCATCATCATAACACCATCATCATAACACCATCATAACACCACCATCATCATAACACCATCATCATCATAACACCATCATCACAACACCATCATCATAACACCATCATAACACCACCATCATCATAACACCACCATCATCATAACACCATCATCATAACACCATCATCATAACCACCATCATCATCACACCATCATCATAACCACCACCATCATCATCATCATCATCATCATCATCATCATCATCATCATCATCATCATCATCATCATCATCATCATAGTTATTCAAGTTTTCTCTTGTATGTGCCCAGAAGTGCTTTGCGGGCATTTTTCGTCGTTTGCTCGCAGAAGAGGAGGCATCAACTGCTGAATGTGTGACCATTTGGTCCTATAGCCACAGGTCATGGCTTCCCACACACCTTAGCAGACTATACTTTTTGCCGAGGAGATGGGTGCAGCTGGAAGGAAGTCAGGTTGCGTGCACAGAAATGCGTGCCTTACCTTCGGCAACCTGCCTGTTGTGGCTCACGTTGACGTTAAACGTTCGCGCAATAGAAGATTAGTTTGGTCATCAAGAAAGGAACATTGTCGTCTCCTCGCCACCCAACAGGCAGACGTGCGCTTCCTGTGGAACGGCTTTGTGCTGCGTGAGTTGGCGCAGCAGTCGGAACTGGCGTCGTTCTGCCTGCCCCTCATGCTCGGCTTCGTCAGCATCCGCTCCTGTGTCCTGCGTGCTCGCGCCTTCAAGCACATCCTCATCTCGAGGCGGTCCTGCCACCGTGCCGGAACCAGGTTTTTTGCTTGTATCATCATCATCATCATCATCGACATCATCATTGTCGTCCTTATCATCATCAACATCATCATTGTCCTTGAGATGGTGTTGAAAAAAACACACCACACACACACACACACACACACACACACACACACACACACACACACACACACACACACACACACACACACACACACACACACACACACACACACACACACACACACACACACACACACACACACACACACACACACACACACACACACACACACACACACACACACACACACACACACACACACACACACAGATACAACCAGAGGGGCATTGATGCAGAGGGCAGTGTTGCTAACTACGTGGAGACCGAACAGATCCTGGAGTTTTCTGATGAGTCGAGGTGTTCCTACGTGCAGGTGAAGAGGAGGAGGAGGAGGAGGAGGGGAGGAGGAGGAGGAGGAGGAGGAGGGAAGAGGGGAGGAAGAAGGGATGGATGGAGGAGGAGGGAAGAGAGGAAGAAGGAGTGAGAAGGGAGGGAAGGAGGAGGAAGAAGGGAGGGATGGAGGGAAGGAGGAGGAGAAGGAAAGGAGGAGGAAGAAGGGAGGGATGGAGGAGGAAGAAGGGAGAAAAGGGGGAGGAAAAAGGGAGGGAAGGAGGAGGAATAAAGGAGGGAAGGAGGAGGAAGAGAGGAAGGGAATGAAGAGGAGGAGGGAAGAGAGGAGGAAAAAGAAAGGAGGGAAGAGAGGAAGAAGGGAGGGAAGTAGGAGGTAAAAGAGAGGAGAAAGAGGGTGGGGAGAAGAAAGAGAGGAGAAGTTGGTGAGGAGAGAATGATGATGCTTCTGTGTGGACGACATCAGCAAGCAGCGCACACACCACGCCACAGACTCGAGGCTCGGTGCCTCTCTACTGGAGCCAACTGCCCAACCTCAAGTACAAGCCCTTGCCAGTCATCAATGCCAAGGAAGATCACGTGAGTGTGTGTGTGTGTGTGTGTGTGTGTGTGTGTGTGTGTGTGTGTGTGTGTGTGTGTGTGTGTGTGTGTGTGTGTGTGTGTGTGTGTGTGTGTGTGTGTGTGTGTGTGTGTGTGTGTGTGTGTGTGTGTGTGTGTGTGTGTGTGTGTGTGTGTGTGTGTGTGTGTGTGTGTGTGTGTGTGTTTTCAGGCATTTTTATCTTGGAAGTTTTCATAATTACCATCACCACAACTACAACTACAACTCAACAACCAACATCATAACTACACAATCGTCATCACAACTACACAACCAACAACACACCGCCACCACAACTACACCAACAACAACAACACAACGGCTATATGGTCCCGCCTTCACGCGGTGTCGTTGGCTGCCTTCTGCTCGAAGAGGACCTCAAAAGCGCCACCTCTCCCCCCCCTCTCTCAAGGAGAAAGCGCAACAACAAACAACATCGACACAAAGATGGGTTTTCGAGGCCAGAGGACATAAACCGGCGTATGTCTTCTGGCTTAATCTCATCGTAAGAGCCGGTGATGTTCACCCCAACCCAGGACCTCAATGTGGAAGATGCAGTGGAACAATCCGCAACGGCACGACGCCGATGGTGTGCGGAGGCTGCCAGAAAAACTTCCACAAAAAGTGCACTGGGTTGACAAGGACGAGGGAGGTGTTCACCTACCTTCTCCGCATGAGACCGGGATCGTTCGGTCATGCGGGATAGGAACAAAGAACTAAAAGCGATAACACCAACAACAACAACATAATCATCACCACAACTACACCATCACCACCACAACTACACCACAACTACACCACAACCACACCACCACAACCACACCACAACCACACCACCACAACCACACCACCACAACCACACCACAACTACATCACAACTACACCACAACCACACCACAACTACACCACAACCACTACACCACAACTACACCACAACCAACTACAACTACACCACAACTACACCACAACCACACCACAACTACACCACAACCACTACACCACAACCACACTATCACAACCACACCACCACAACCACACCACCACAACCACACCACCACAACCACACCACCACAACCACACCACCACAACCACACCACCACAACCACACCACCACAACCACACCACCACAACCACACCACCACAACCACACCACCACAACCACACCACCACAACCACACCACCACAACCA
The DNA here is from genome assembly GCA_943735955.1 of Piscicola geometra. Lineage (NCBI taxonomy): Eukaryota > Metazoa > Annelida > Clitellata > Hirudinida > Piscicolidae > Piscicola > Piscicola geometra. The sequence goes on along the minus strand of OX030966.1, from coordinate 351,622 downwards.
CACCACCACAACCACACCACCACAACCACACCACCACAACCACACCACCACAACCACACCACCACAACCACACCACCACAACCACACCACCACAACCACACCACCACAACCACACCACCACAACCACACCACCACAACCACACCACCACAACCACACCACCACAACCACACCACCACAACCACACCACCACAACCACACTGGCCTCTTTCAAGTTGGCAGCTTTCCAGAAGCACTTCGCAGCTCAGTTCTTCACGTACGGCAAGCAAGTGATCGTCAACCTGGTGAGTCCATTCGACCTTTTATATGACTCATTTAATTATTATTTCTTTTATTCTTGTTGTTGTTAATATTGTTAATTTTAATTTTGTCTTACCACCAAGTCCTACTAAATGGTATTAGGACATGGAAACCAATTAGTAGTAGTAGTAGTCTTTATAGTGCCTTTGTCTCGACACTTGGGATTGCAGGATTAGGACATGGAAACCAATGGTATGACCACTGGAGATGGTCTTTATGACCACTGGAGATGGTCTTTATGACCACTGGAGATGGTCTTTATGACCACTGGAGATGGTCTTTATGACCACTGGAGATGGTCTTTATGACCACTGGAGATGGTCTTTATGACCACTGGAGATGGTCTTTATGACCACTGGAGATGGTCTTTATGACCACTGGAGATGGTCTTCATGACCACTGGAGATGGTCTTTATGACCACTGGAGATGGTCTTCATGACCACTGGAGATGGTCTTTATGACCACTGGAGATGGTCTTCATGACCACTGGAGATGGTCTTTATGACCACTGGAGATGGTCTTTATGACCACTGGAGATGGTCTTTATGACCACTGGAGATGGTCTTATAAACATGCCTTCTGTTCTGCTCTTAGGTGAAAAGATCGACTGTTGTTGTGATTAGTTGTGAAATCATTATAATGCATGCGAAATTGGCGCTCTTAAGAAGTATTTGAAGAAAGCAGTGATGCAAGCAGTAATGCAAGCAGTGATGCAAGCAGTGATGCAAGCAGTGATGCAAGCAGTGATGCAAGCAGTGATGCAAGCAGTGATGCAAGCAGTGATGCAAGCAGTGATGCAAGCAGTGATGCAAGCAGTGATGCAAGCAGTGATGCAAGCAGTGATGCAAGCAGTGATGCAAGCAGTGATGCAAGCAGTGATGCAAGCAGTGATTCAAGCAGTGATGCAAGCAGTGATGCAAGCAGTGATGCAAGCAGTGAGGAGGATGGCATGGGAACTGCGAAGAAGCGAGCAGCGAGTCTGAGACTGAAAGGAGGACTGCCAAGGAGATAATTTCAGTGATAGGATGATTGATGGCCCATCAAATGCTGTATGCAGAGCACAAGGGATCCAGGTCAGAGCACAAGGCTGATAGCAGCAATGATGACATCGAGGTGTCTCAACTGATAAAAGCAATAACAGTTTTTTTTAATTATGAAAATATTAAAGATATAGTTTTGATTTTTCAAATGCTGAACATTTGAAACTGCGTTTTGAGCTATAAGTAAGGAGATGGCAATCGTCTGGAAATATTCTGAAAGACCAAATATTTGCAGAGCTCACTAACTTCGTCACAAAACACAATGTGTCTTTTTGAGGCCAACCGACTTTTTCTCTCTCACAGTGAGATATTACTGTAGATTCTTTTTCCAGCACGTTTTATTGGTTCAATCAAGAAGCTAGTGATTCAGTAGTTATTTGGACAAGTTGAGATTTTTGAATAAATCAATTCATTCATTCTTTTTGAAACGTTGAGGAATTGAAGACATTCTTCCATAATCAGCACCAACTTCATTAGTATCAGAAGCCTCATCAAAAGACAAATGCTCGTCTTCAAGTAGTTATGGCAGTCGCTCAGATATTGGTTTCGGCATTTCTTCTGAGTGAGGAACGTCTAGTTGTAACTGAATCGAGATAAGTCCACTTGTGTTTCGGTTGATTTCAATAATATTTACAAGAGAAAAGTCTCAAAATGGACTCAAGTTTCTCTCGGAAGCATTGGTGGGCAAAATGTCAAACTATTTCTTGCAGTAGGGAACTGTTGTGGAGGTGCCTCCCACGTCTTGCAGATCCAGTGAGCTGCTCATGTTTCATCCTGGTCATCAAGTTCAGCGCCTACGTATACAAGCTTTCTTCATCAAGTCACTCGCAGTTTTTCGGCTTTTCTTCACGTGTAGTCTCCACAAGCATGGTAAAACAAATCAGCATTTGTTCTTCTTTTACTTGACCTCACTTTATTTATTATTTAAAAATTCAAAAAAACAACTATTTAAGTTAAATAGATTTTTTTAGAGATTTCTATTGCGCAGTGTTATTGAATATTGCAAAACAGGGAGTCAAAATGAAGATTGAAATGCAACTTATCTGAAAAACTAAAGTTGGTGGAAGAAAGCTGATTTCATGTTTGGAATCAGCACCTCAAATATAGATAAGATCAGTTTTAAAAGACACACTAAAAACGCTGTAATTCATCATTATTACTATGCATATTCCTCTTAAATTCATTGTTAATCCCTTATTTCTCATTATTATTGTTGTTCTTTTTATAAACTTGTATTATTGTTTTTCTTTTTATTTTATAAACTTTCATTATTATTGTTTTTGTTTTCACACACCAGCTGGACCACAAGCAACCAGAATTGCAGCTGGTCGAAGGATTGGCTGACATGACGAACCAACTAAACCACCAGTCTCTCCGGTCAGCACCCCCCCTCCCCCTTCCTCGTCACATGACTCCCCCCTTCTTCCGTCACATGACTCCCCCCTTCCTCCGTCACATGACTCCCCCCTTCCCCCGTCACATGACTCCCCCCTTCCCCCGTCACATGACTCCCCCTTCCCCCGTCACATGACCCCCCTTCCTCCGTCACATGACTCCCCCCTTCCTCCGTCACATGACTCCCCCCCTTCCTCCGTCACTTGACTCCCCCCTTCCTCCGTCACATGACTCCCCCCTTCCCCCGTCACATGACTCCCCCGTCACATGACTCCCCCCTTCCCCCGTCACATGACTCCCCCCTCCCCCCGTCACATGACCCTCCTTCCCCCGTCACATGACTCCCTCTTCCCCCGTCACATGACCCCCCTCCCCCCGTCACATGACCCTCCTTCCCCCGTCACATGACTCCCTCTTCCCCCGTCACATGACTCCCCCCCTTCCCTCGTCACATGACTCCCCCCTTCCTCCGTCACATGACTCCCCCTTCCTCCGTCACATGACTCCCTCTTCCCCCGTCACATGACTCCCCCCTTCCTCCGTCACATGACTCCCCCCTTCCTCCGTCACTTGACTCCCCCCTTCCTCCGTCACATGACTCCCCCTTCCTCCGTCACATGACTCCCTCTTTCTCCGTCACATGACTCCCCCCTTCTCCGTCACATGACTCCCCCCTTCCTCCGTCACTTGACTCCCCCCTTCCTCCGTCACATGACTCCTCCTTCCCCTGTCACATGACTCCCTCTTCCCCCGTCACATGACTCCCCCCTTCCTCCGTCACATGACTCCCCCCTTCCCCCGTCACATGACTCCCCCCTTCCTCCGTCACATGACTCCCCCCTTCCTCCGTCACATGACTCTTCCCTTCCTCCGTCACATGACTCCCCCCTTCCTCCGTCACATGACTCCTTCTTCCTCCGTCACATGACTCCCCCTTCGTCCGTCACATGACTCCCTCTTCCCCCGTCACATGACTCTCCCCTTCCTCCGTCACATGACTCCCCCTTCCCCCGTCACATGACTCCCCCTTCCTCCGTCACATGACTCCTCCCTTCCCCCGTCACATTATTCCCTCCTTCCTCCGTCACATGACTCCCCCCTTCCCCCGTCACATGACTCCCCCCTTCCCCCGTCACATGACTCCTCCCTTCTTCCGTCACATGACTCCCCCTTCCTCCGTCACATGACTCCCCCCTTCCTCCGTCACATGACTCCCCCCTTCCTCCGTCACATGACTCCCCCCTTCCTCCGTCACATGACCCCCCTTCCCCCGTCACATGACTCCCCTCCCCCCGTCACATGACCCCCCTTTCTCCGTCACATGACTCCCCCCTTTCTCCGTCACATGACTCCCCCCTTTCTCCGTCACATGACTCCCCCCTTCCTCCGTCACATGACCCTCCTTCCCCCGTCACATGACTCCCCCCTTCCTCCGTCACATGACTCCCCCCTTCCTCCGTCACATGACTCCCCCCTTCCTCCGTCACATGACTCCCCCTTCCTTCGTCACATGACTCCCGTCACATCACCACCATCAACATCACCACCATCAACATCACCACCATCAACATCACCACCATCATCATCACCACCATCACTACCATCATCATCACCATCATAATCATCACCACCATCATCATCACCACCATCGTCATCATCACCACCACCACGACAGACTAGTGACGTTCGACTTCCACAAGGAATGCAGCAAGATGCAATGGCATCGTCTCGACCTCCTCATGCAGATGACGCTGCAGTGCCAACAGGAGTTTGAGTGGGTGGTGGTCGTTGTGGTGGTGGTGGTGGTCGTTGTGGTGGTGGTGGTGGTCGTTGTGGTGGTGGTGGTGGTCGTTGTGGTGGTGGTGGTGGTCGTTGTGGTGGTGGTGGTGGTCGTTGTGGTGGTGGTGGTGGTCGTTGTGGTGGTGGTGGTGGTCGTTGTGGTGGTGGTCGTTGTGGTGGTGGTGGTGGTCGTTGTGGTGGTGGTGGTGGTCGTTGTGGTGGTTGTGGTGGTCGTTGTGCTGGTCGTTGTGGTGGTCGTTGTGGTGGTGCTGGTGGTCGTTGTGGTGGTGGTGGTGGTCGTTGTGGTGGTGGTGCTGGTCGTTGTGGTGGTGGTGGAGGTCGTTGTGGTGGTCGTTGTGGTGGTGGTGGTGGTGGTGGTGGCAAGGGGCATGGCAAGAGGGATGGCAAGGGGCATGGCAAGGGGCATGGCAAGAGGGATGGCAAGGGGCATGGCAAGGGGGATGGCAAGGGGCATGGCAAGGGGCATGGCAAGGGGCATGGCAAGGGGCATGGCAAGGGGGATGGCAAGGGGCATGGCAAGGGGGATGGCAAGGGGCATGGCAAGAGGGATGGGGAGGGGATGGCAAGGGGGATGGCAAGGCGATATGACTGGGCCTCCTCCCTCGCAGCTTCTTCAGCATGCGCAAGGGTCAGATGCAGAGGCTGCAGACAGGCGTCTTCAGGACGAACTGCATCGACTGCCTCGACCGCACCAACGTCGTGCAGTCTCTCCTCGCCAAACTCGCCCTCCAGCGACAACTCCAAGTGCGTCTTTGCATGCCACTTTTATCAGGCTTGCAGAGCCGTCTCTTTTTTCGGTTCTGGCTCTTGCAAATTTGACGGCTCCGATCCAGCTTCCGGCTCTCTATGAAGGGTCACACTAGATAAACCTGTGTAAACTGTTGACTGGAAAATTGCCTGAAACAAATCTCTTCACTCGATGTATCCCACCGGTGCCTGCACGCTTTCAAAGTGGCCTGGGCCACAATATGCGCCAGCCCTTGTTCTAGCCTTAACTAACATTTATTTTTTGTTTCAATTCATTTTCCCTAGATAAAATGGTACACTAAAAGAGTGATTATTTCTTTGTAATGTTACGACATTATTCTTCAAATTAGGTGTTTTATCTTTGTGCTGCATGATTACTAAAAAATAATTAGTTAAAAACTATTTGAATTTTAACAATATTTGTTTAATAAAATGAATGAATTAATAAAGGCAAACAAGGAAACGAATATTATTATATGTATCTACTTGTGCGACTTGAAGTGCAATTATCGGATCTCTTCGAGAAGACAGACACAAACAAACAATGAGTCATGATGAGGTTAGGAACTTCAAGTTCTGTTGTTCAGAATTGAAAGTTTCATTGTAGCTACGGCACTGTTCACCCTTTATGTTTCCAAAAGGGGTAGGCAGTGGCATCTTTTGGATTTCTCGCTGACTCATTGCCTCCTTGGAGAGATCTCTGTTTCGATAACAAGTTCCATTTGGGTGCCGGAGCC
>OX030966.1:332500-345404 GCA_943735955.1 Piscicola geometra | reverse complement strand
GAGGTGTGTGCCTGCATGAGAAGTTGAAGGTGTGTGCCTGCATGAGAAGTTGAAGGTGTGGTGCCTGCATGAGAAGTTGAAGGTGTGTGCCTGCATGAGAAGTTGAAGGTGTGGTGCCTGCATGAGAAGTTGAAGGTGTGTGCCTGCATGAGAAGTTGAAGGTGTGTGCCTGCATGAGAAGTTGAAGGTGTGTGCCTGCATGAGAAGTTGAAGGTGTGTGCCTGCATGAGAAGTTGAAGGTGTGTGCCTGCATGAGAAGTTGAAGGTGTGTGCCTGCATGAGAAGTTGAAGGTGTGTGCCTGCATGAGAAGTTGAAGGTGTGTGCCTGCATGAGAAGTTGAAGGTGTGTGCCTGCATGAGAAGTTGAAGGTGTGTGCCTGCATGAGAAGTTGAAGGTGTGTGCCTGCATGAGAAGTTGAAGGTGTGTGCCTGCATGAGAAGTTGAAGGTGTGTGCCTGCATGAGAAGTTGAAGGTGTGTGCCTGCATGAGAAGTTGAAGGTGTGTGCCTGCATGAGAAGTTGAAGGTGTGTGCCTGCATGAGAAGTTGAAGGTGTGTGCCTGCATGAGAAGTTGAAGGTGTGTGCCTGCATGAGAAGTTGAAGGTGTGTGCCTGCATGAGAAGTTGAAGGTGTGTGCCTGCATGAGAAGTTGAAGGTGTGTGCCTGCATGAGAAGTTGAAGGTGTGTGCCTGCATGAGAAGTTGAAGGTGTGTGCCTGCATGAGAAGTTGAAGGTGTGTGCCTGCATGAGAAGTTGAAGGTGTGTGCCTGCATGAGAAGTTGAAGGTGTGTGCCTGCATGAGAAGTTGAAGGTGTGTGCCTGCATGAGAAGTTGAAGGTGTGTGCCTGCATGAGAAGTTGAAGGTGTGTGCCTGCATGAGAAGTTGAAGGTGTGTGCCTGCATGAGAAGTTGAAGGTGTGTGCCTGCATGAGAAGTTGAAGGTGTGTGCCTGCATGAGAAGTTGAAGGTGTGTGCCTGCATGAGAAGTTGAAGGTGTGTGCCTGCATGAGAAGTTGAAGGTGTGTGCCTGCATGAGAAGTTGAAGGTGTGTGCCTGCATGAGAAGTTGAAGGTGTGTGCCTGCATGAGAAGTTGAAGGTGTGTGCCTGCATGAGAAGTTGAAGGTGTGTGCCTGCATGAGAAGTTGAAGGTGTGTGCCTGCATGAGAAGTTGAAGGTGTGTGCCTGCATGAGAAGTTGAAGGTGTGTGCCTGCATGAGAAGTTGAAGGTGTGTGCCTGCATGAGAAGTTGAAGGTGTGTGCCTGCATGAGAAGTTGAAGGTGTGTGCCTGCATGAGAAGTTGAAGGTGTGTGCCTGCATGAGAAGTTGAAGGTGTGTGCCTGCATGAGAAGTTGAAGGTGTGTGCCTGCATGAGAAGTTGAAGGTGTGTGCCTGCATGAGAAGTTGAAGGTGTGTGCCTGCATGAGAAGTTGAAGGTGTGTGCCTGCATGAGAAGTTGAAGGTGTGTGCCTGCATGAGAAGTTGAAGGTGTGTGCCTGCATGAGAAGTTGAAGGTGTGTGCCTGCATGAGAAGTTGAAGGTGTGTGCCTGCATGAGAAGTTGAAGGTGTGTGCCTGCATGAGAAGTTGAAGGTGTGTGCCTGCATGAGAAGTTGAAGGTGTGTGCCTGCATGAGAAGTTGAAGGTGTGTGCCTGCATGAGAAGTTGAAGGTGTGTGCCTGCATGAGAAGTTGAAGGTGTGTGCCTGCATGAGAAGTTGAAGGTGTGTGCCTGCATGAGAAGTTGAAGGTGTGTGCCTGCATGAGAAGTTGAAGGTGTGTGCCTGCATGAGAAGTTGAAGGTGTGTGCCTGCATGAGAAGTTGAAGGTGTGTGCCTGCATGAGAAGTTGAAGGTGTGTGCCTGCATGAGAAGTTGAAGGTGTGTGCCTGCATGAGAAGTTGAAGGTGTGTGCCTGCATGAGAAGTTGAAGGTGTGTGCCTGCATGAGAAGTTGAAGGTGTGTGCCTGCATGAGAAGTTGAAGGTGTGTGCCTGCATGAGAAGTTGAAGGTGTGTGCCTGCATGAGAAGTTGAAGGTGTGTGCCTGCATGAGAAGTTGAAGGTGTGTGCCTGCATGAGAAGTTGAAGGTGTGTGCCTGCATGAGAAGTTGAAGGTGTGTGCCTGCATGAGAAGTTGAAGGTGTGTGCCTGCATGAGAAGTTGAAGGTGTGTGCCTGCATGAGAAGTTGAAGGTGTGTGCCTGCATGAGAAGTTGAAGGTGTGTGCCTGCATGAGAAGTTGAAGGTGTGTGCCTGCATGAGAAGTTGAAGGTGTGTGCCTGCATGAGAAGTTGAAGGTGTGTGCCTGCATGAGAAGTTGAAGGTGTGTGCCTGCATGAGAAGTTGAAGGTGTGTGCCTGCATGAGAAGTTGAAGGTGTGTGCCTGCATGAGAAGTTGAAGGTGTGTGCCTGCATGAGAAGTTGAAGGTGTGTGCCTGCATGAGAAGTTGAAGGTGTGTGCCTGCATGAGAAGTTGAAGGTGTGTGCCTGCATGAGAAGTTGAAGGTGTGTGCCTGCATGAGAAGTTGAAGGTGTGTGCCTGCATGAGAAGTTGAAGGTGTGTGCCTGCATGAGAAGTTGAAGGTGTGTGCCTGCATGAGAAGTTGAAGGTGTGTGCCTGCATGAGAAGTTGAAGGTGTGTGCCTGCATGAGAAGTTGAAGGTGTGTGCCTGCATGAGAAGTTGAAGGTGTGTGCCTGCATGAGAAGTTGAAGGTGTGTGCCTGCATGAGAAGTTGAAGGTGTGTGCCTGCATGAGAAGTTGAAGGTGTGTGCCTGCATGAGAAGTTGAAGGTGTGTGCCTGCATGAGAAGTTGAAGGTGTGTGCCTGCATGAGAAGTTGAAGGTGTGTGCCTGCATGAGAAGTTGAAGGTGTGTGCCTGCATGAGAAGTTGAAGGTGTGTGCCTGCATGAGAAGTTGAAGGTGTGTGCCTGCATGAGAAGTTGAAGGTGTGTGCCTGCATGAGAAGTTGAAGGTGTGTGCCTGCATGAGAAGTTGAAGGTGTGTGCCTGCATGAGAAGTTGAAGGTGTGTGCCTGCATGAGAAGTTGAAGGTGTGTGCCTGCATGAGAAGTTGAAGGTGTGTGCCTGCATGAGAAGTTGAAGGTGTGTGCCTGCATGAGAAGTTGAAGGTGTGTGCCTGCATGAGAAGTTGAAGGTGTGTGCCTGCATGAGAAGTTGAAGGTGTGTGCCTGCATGAGAAGTTGAAGGTGTGTGCCTGCATGAGAAGTTGAAGGTGTGTGCCTGCATGAGAAGTTGAAGGTGTGTGCCTGCATGAGAAGTTGAAGGTGTGTGCCTGCATGAGAAGTTGAAGGTGTGTGCCTGCATGAGAAGTTGAAGGTGTGTGCCTGCATGAGAAGTTGAAGGTGTGTGCCTGCATGAGAAGTTGAAGGTGTGTGCCTGCATGAGAAGTTGAAGGTGTGTGTGCCTGCATGAGAAGTTGAAGGTGTGTGCCTGCATGAGAAGTTGAAGGTGTGTGCCTGCATGAGAAGTTGAAGGTGTGTGCCTGCATGAGAAGTTGAAGGTGTGTGCCTGCATGAGAAGTTGAAGGTGTGTGCCTGCATGAGAAGTTGAAGGTGTGTGCCTGCATGAGAAGTTGAAGGTGTGTGCCTGCATGAGAAGTTGAAGGTGTGTGCCTGCATGAGAAGTTGAAGGTGTGTGCCTGCATGAGAAGTTGAAGGTGTGTGCCTGCATGAGAAGTTGAAGGTGTGTGCCTGCATGAGAAGTTGAAGGTGTGTGCCTGCATGAGAAGTTGAAGGTGTGTGCCTGCATGAGAAGTTGAAGGTGTGTGCCTGCATGAGAAGTTGAAGGTGTGTGCCTGCATGAGAAGTTGAAGGTGTGTGCCTGCATGAGAAGTTGAAGGTGTGTGCCTGCATGAGAAGTTGAAGGTGTGTGCCTGCATGAGAAGTTGAAGGTGTGTGCCTGCATGAGAAGTTGAAGGTGTGTGCCTGCATGAGAAGTTGAAGGTGTGTGCCTGCATGAGAAGTTGAAGGTGTGTGCCTGCATGAGAAGTTGAAGGTGTGTGCCTGCATGAGAAGTTGAAGGTGTGTGCCTGCATGAGAAGTTGAAGGTGTGTGCCTGCATGAGAAGTTGAAGGTGTGTGCCTGCATGAGAAGTTGAAGGTGTGTGCCTGCATGAGAAGTTGAAGGTGTGTGCCTGCATGAGAAGTTGAAGGTGTGTGCCTGCATGAGAAGTTGAAGGTGTGTGCCTGCATGAGAAGTTGAAGGTGTGTGCCTGCATGAGAAGTTGAAGGTGTGTGCCTGCATGAGAAGTTGAAGGTGTGTGCCTGCATGAGAAGTTGAAGGTGTGTGCCTGCATGAGAAGTTGAAGGTGTGTGCCTGCATGAGAAGTTGAAGGTGTGTGCCTGCATGAGAAGTTGAAGGTGTGTGCCTGCATGAGAAGTTGAAGGTGTGTGCCTGCATGAGAAGTTGAAGGTGTGTGCCTGCATGAGAAGTTGAAGGTGTGTGCCTGCATGAGAAGTTGAAGGTGTGTGCCTGCATGAGAAGTTGAAGGTGTGTGCCTGCATGAGAAGTTGAAGGTGTGTGCCTGCATGAGAAGTTGAAGGTGTGTGCCTGCATGAGAAGTTGAAGGTGTGTGCCTGCATGAGAAGTTGAAGGTGTGTGCCTGCATGAGAAGTTGAAGGTGTGTGCCTGCATGAGAAGTTGAAGGTGTGTGCCTGCATGAGAAGTTGAAGGTGTGTGCCTGCATGAGAAGTTGAAGGTGTGTGCCTGCATGAGAAGTTGAAGGTGTGTGCCTGCATGAGAAGTTGAAGGTGTGTGCCTGCATGAGAAGTTGAAGGTGTGTGCCTGCATGAGAAGTTGAAGGTGTGTGCCTGCATGAGAAGTTGAAGGTGTGTGCCTGCATGAGAAGTTGAAGGTGTGTGCCTGCATGAGAAGTTGAAGGTGTGTGCCTGCATGAGAAGTTGAAGGTGTGTGCCTGCATGAGAAGTTGAAGGTGTGTGCCTGCATGAGAAGTTGAAGGTGTGTGCCTGCATGAGAAGTTGAAGGTGTGTGCCTGCATGAGAAGTTGAAGGTGTGTGCCTGCATGAGAAGTTGAAGGTGTGTGCCTGCATGAGAAGTTGAAGGTGTGTGCCTGCATGAGAAGTTGAAGGTGTGTGCCTGCATGAGAAGTTGAAGGTGTGTGCCTGCATGAGAAGTTGAAGGTGTGTGCCTGCATGAGAAGTTGAAGGTGTGTGCCTGCATGAGAAGTTGAAGGTGTGTGCCTGCATGAGAAGTTGAAGGTGTGTGCCTGCATGAGAAGTTGAAGGTGTGTGCCTGCATGAGAAGTTGAAGGTGTGTGCCTGCATGAGAAGTTGAAGGTGTGTGCCTGCATGAGAAGTTGAAGGTGTGTGCCTGCATGAGAAGTTGAAGGTGTGTGCCTGCATGAGAAGTTGAAGGTGTGTGCCTGCATGAGAAGTTGAAGGTGTGTGCCTGCATGAGAAGTTGAAGGTGTGTGCCTGCATGAGAAGTTGAAGGTGTGTGCCTGCATGAGAAGTTGAAGGTGTGTGCCTGCATGAGAAGTTGAAGGTGTGTGCCTGCATGAGAAGTTGAAGGTGTGTGCCTGCATGAGAAGTTGAAGGTGTGTGCCTGCATGAGAAGTTGAAGGTGTGTGCCTGCATGAGAAGTTGAAGGTGTGTGCCTGCATGAGAAGTTGAAGGTGTGTGCCTGCATGAGAAGTTGAAGGTGTGTGCCTGCATGAGAAGTTGAAGGTGTGTGCCTGCATGAGAAGTTGAAGGTGTGTGCCTGCATGAGAAGTTGAAGGTGTGTGCCTGCATGAGAAGTTGAAGGTGTGTGCCTGCATGAGAAGTTGAAGGTGTGTGCCTGCATGAGAAGTTGAAGGTGTGTGCCTGCATGAGAAGTTGAAGGTGTGTGCCTGCATGAGAAGTTGAAGGTGTGTGCCTGCATGAGAAGTTGAAGGTGTGTGCCTGCATGAGAAGTTGAAGGTGTGTGCCTGCATGAGAAGTTGAAGGTGTGTGCCTGCATGAGAAGTTGAAGGTGTGTGCCTGCATGAGAAGTTGAAGGTGTGTGCCTGCATGAGAAGTTGAAGGTGTGTGCCTGCATGAGAAGTTGAAGGTGTGTGCCTGCATGAGAAGTTGAAGGTGTGTGCCTGCATGAGAAGTTGAAGGTGTGTGCCTGCATGAGAAGTTGAAGGTGTGTGCCTGCATGAGAAGTTGAAGGTGTGTGCCTGCATGAGAAGTTGAAGGTGTGTGCCTGCATGAGAAGTTGAAGGTGTGTGCCTGCATGAGAAGTTGAAGGTGTGTGCCTGCATGAGAAGTTGAAGGTGTGTGCCTGCATGAGAAGTTGAAGGTGTGTGCCTGCATGAGAAGTTGAAGGTGTGTGCCTGCATGAGAAGTTGAAGGTGTGTGCCTGCATGAGAAGTTGAAGGTGTGTGCCTGCATGAGAAGTTGAAGGTGTGTGCCTGCATGAGAAGTTGAAGGTGTGTGCCTGCATGAGAAGTTGAAGGTGTGTGCCTGCATGAGAAGTTGAAGGTGTGTGCCTGCATGAGAAGTTGAAGGTGTGTGCCTGCATGAGAAGTTGAAGGTGTGTGCCTGCATGAGAAGTTGAAGGTGTGTGCCTGCATGAGAAGTTGAAGGTGTGTGCCTGCATGAGAAGTTGAAGGTGTGTGCCTGCATGAGAAGTTGAAGGTGTGTGCCTGCATGAGAAGTTGAAGGTGTGTGCCTGCATGAGAAGTTGAAGGTGTGTGCCTGCATGAGAAGTTGAAGGTGTGTGCCTGCATGAGAAGTTGAAGGTGTGTGCCTGCATGAGAAGTTGAAGGTGTGTGCCTGCATGAGAAGTTGAAGGTGTGTGCCTGCATGAGAAGTTGAAGGTGTGTGCCTGCATGAGAAGTTGAAGGTGTGTGCCTGCATGAGAAGTTGAAGGTGTGTGCCTGCATGAGAAGTTGAAGGTGTGTGCCTGCATGAGAAGTTGAAGGTGTGTGCCTGCATGAGAAGTTGAAGGTGTGTGCCTGCATGAGAAGTTGAAGGTGTGTGCCTGCATGAGAAGTTGAAGGTGTGTGCCTGCATGAGAAGTTGAAGGTGTGTGCCTGCATGAGAAGTTGAAGGTGTGTGCCTGCATGAGAAGTTGAAGGTGTGTGCCTGCATGAGAAGTTGAAGGTGTGTGCCTGCATGAGAAGTTGAAGGTGTGTGCCTGCATGAGAAGTTGAAGGTGTGTGCCTGCATGAGAAGTTGAAGGTGTGTGCCTGCATGAGAAGTTGAAGGTGTGTGCCTGCATGAGAAGTTGAAGGTGTGTGCCTGCATGAGAAGTTGAAGGTGTGTGCCTGCATGAGAAGTTGAAGGTGTGTGCCTGCATGAGAAGTTGAAGGTGTGTGCCTGCATGAGAAGTTGAAGGTGTGTGCCTGCATGAGAAGTTGAAGGTGTGTGCCTGCATGAGAAGTTGAAGGTGTGTGCCTGCATGAGAAGTTGAAGGTGTGTGCCTGCATGAGAAGTTGAAGGTGTGTGCCTGCATGAGAAGTTGAAGGTGTGTGCCTGCATGAGAAGTTGAAGGTGTGTGCCTGCATGAGAAGTTGAAGGTGTGTGCCTGCATGAGAAGTTGAAGGTGTGTGCCTGCATGAGAAGTTGAAGGTGTGTGCCTGCATGAGAAGTTGAAGGTGTGTGCCTGCATGAGAAGTTGAAGGTGTGGTGCCTGCATGAGAAGTTGAAGGTGTGTGCCTGCATGAGAAGTTGAAGGTGTGTGCCTGCATGAGAAGTTGAAGGTGTGTGCCTGCATGAGAAGTTGAAGGTGTGGTGCCTGCATGAGAAGTTGAAGGTGTGTGCCTGCATGAGAAGTTGAAGGTGTGTGCCTGCATGAGAAGTTGAAGGTGTGTGCCTGCATGAGAAGTTGAAGGTGTGTGCCTGCATGAGAAGTTGAAGGTGTGTGCCTGCATGAGAAGTTGAAGGTGTGTGCCTGCATGAGAAGTTGAAGGTGTGTGCCTGCATGAGAAGTTGAAGGTGTGTGCCTGCATGAGAAGTTGAAGGTGTGTGCCTGCATGAGAAGTTGAAGGTGTGTGCCTGCATGAGAAGTTGAAGGTGTGTGCCTGCATGAGAAGTTGAAGGTGTGGTGCCTGCATGAGAAGTTGAAGGTGTGTGCCTGCATGAGAAGTTGAAGGTGTGTGCCTGCATGAGAAGTTGAAGGTGTGTGCCTGCATGAGAAGTTGAAGGTGTGGTGCCTGCATGAGAAGTTGAAGGTGTGTGCCTGCATGAGAAGTTGAAGGTGTGTGCCTGCATGAGAAGTTGAAGGTGTGTGCCTGCATGAGAAGTTGAAGGTGTGTGCCTGCATGAGAAGTTGAAGGTGTGTGCCTGCATGAGAAGTTGAAGGTGTGTGCCTGCATGAGAAGTTGAAGGTGTGTGCCTGCATGAGAAGTTGAAGGTGTGTGCCTGCATGAGAAGTTGAAGGTGTGTGCCTGCATGAGAAGTTGAAGGTGTGTGCCTGCATGAGAAGTTGAAGGTGTGTGCCTGCATGAGAAGTTGAAGGTGTGTGCCTGCATGAGAAGTTGAAGGTGTGTGCCTGCATGAGAAGTTGAAGGTGTGTGCCTGCATGAGAAGTTGAAGGTGTGTGCCTGCATGAGAAGTTGAAGGTGTGTGCCTGCATGAGAAGTTGAAGGTGTGTGCCTGCATGAGAAGTTGAAGGTGTGTGCCTGCATGAGAAGTTGAAGGTGTGTGCCTGCATGAGAAGTTGAAGGTGTGTGCCTGCATGAGAAGTTGAAGGTGTGTGCCTGCATGAGAAGTTGAAGGTGTGTGCCTGCATGAGAAGTTGAAGGTGTGTGCCTGCATGAGAAGTTGAAGGTGTGTGCCTGCATGAGAAGTTGAAGGTGTGTGCCTGCATGAGAAGTTGAAGGTGTGTGCCTGCATGAGAAGTTGAAGGTGTGTGCCTGCATGAGAAGTTGAAGGTGTGTGCCTGCATGAGAAGTTGAAGGTGTGTGCCTGCATGAGAAGTTGAAGGTGTGTGCCTGCATGAGAAGTTGAAGGTGTGTGCCTGCATGAGAAGTTGAAGGTGTGTGCCTGCATGAGAAGTTGAAGGTGTGTGCCTGCATGAGAAGTTGAAGGTGTGTGCCTGCATGAGAAGTTGAAGGTGTGTGCCTGCATGAGAAGTTGAAGGTGTGTGCCTGCATGAGAAGTTGAAGGTGTGTGCCTGCATGAGAAGTTGAAGGTGTGTGCCTGCATGAGAAGTTGAAGGTGTGTGCCTGCATGAGAAGTTGAAGGTGTGTGCCTGCATGAGAAGTTGAAGGTGTGTGCCTGCATGAGAAGTTGAAGGTGTGTGCCTGCATGAGAAGTTGAAGGTGTGTGCCTGCATGAGAAGTTGAAGGTGTGTGCCTGCATGAGAAGTTGAAGGTGTGTGCCTGCATGAGAAGTTGAAGGTGTGTGCCTGCATGAGAAGTTGAAGGTGTGTGCCTGCATGAGAAGTTGAAGGTGTGTGCCTGCATGAGAAGTTGAAGGTGTGTGCCTGCATGAGAAGTTGAAGGTGTGTGCCTGCATGAGAAGTTGAAGGTGTGTGCCTGCATGAGAAGTTGAAGGTGTGTGCCTGCATGAGAAGTTGAAGGTGTGTGCCTGCATGAGAAGTTGAAGGTGTGTGCCTGCATGAGAAGTTGAAGGTGTGTGCCTGCATGAGAAGTTGAAGGTGTGTGCCTGCATGAGAAGTTGAAGGTGTGTGCCTGCATGAGAAGTTGAAGGTGTGTGCCTGCATGAGAAGTTGAAGGTGTGTGCCTGCATGAGAAGTTGAAGGTGTGTGCCTGCATGAGAAGTTGAAGGTGTGGTGCCTGCATGAGAAGTTGAAGGTGTGTGCCTGCATGAGAAGTTGAAGGTGTGTGCCTGCATGAGAAGTTGAAGGTGTGTGCCTGCATGAGAAGTTGAAGGTGTGTGCCTGCATGAGAAGTTGAAGGTGTGTGCCTGCATGAGAAGTTGAAGGTGTGTGCCTGCATGAGAAGTTGAAGGTGTGTGCCTGCATGAGAAGTTGAAGGTGTGTGCCTGCATGAGAAGTTGAAGGTGTGTGCCTGCATGAGAAGTTGAAGGTGTGGTGCCTGCATGAGAAGTTGAAGGTGTGTGCCTGCATGAGAAGTTGAAGGTGTGTGCCTGCATGAGAAGTTGAAGGTGTGTGCCTGCATGAGAAGTTGAAGGTGTGTGCCTGCATGAGAAGTTGAAGGTGTGTGCCTGCATGAGAAGTTGAAGGTGTGTGCCTGCATGAGAAGTTGAAGGTGTGGTGCCTGCATGAGAAGTTGAAGGTGTGTGCCTGCATGAGAAGTTGAAGGTGTGTGCCTGCATGAGAAGTTGAAGGTGTGGTGCCTGCATGAGAAGTTGAAGGTGTGGTGCCTGCATGAGAAGTTGAAGGTGTGTGCCTGCATGAGAAGTTGAAGGTGTGTGCCTGCATGAGAAGTTGAAGGTGTGTGCCTGCATGAGAAGTTGAAGGTGTGGTGCCTGCATGAGAAGTTGAAGGTGTGTGCCTGCATGAGAAGTTGAAGGTGTGTGCCTGCATGAGAAGTTGAAGGTGTGTGCCTGCATGAGAAGTTGAAGGTGTGGTGCCTGCATGAGAAGTTGAAGGTGTGTGCCTGCATGAGAAGTTGAAGGTGTGGTGCCTGCATGAGAAGTTGAAGGTGTGTGCCTGCATGAGGAGTTGAAGGTGTGTGCCTGCATGAGAAGTTGAAGGTGTGTGCCTGCATGAGAAGTTGAAGGTGTGGTGCCTGCATGAGAAGTTGAAGGTGTGTGCCTGCATGAGAAGTTGAAGGTGTGTGCCTGCATGAGAAGTTGAAGGTGTGGTGCCTGCATGAGAAGTTGAAGGTGTGGTGCCTGCATGAGAAGTTGAAGGTGTGGTGCCTGCATGAGGAGTTGAAGGTGTGTGCTTGCATGAGAAGTTGAAGGTGTGTGCCTGCATGAGAAGTTGAAGGTGTGTGCCTGCATGAGAAGTTGAAGGTGTGTGCCTGCATGAGAAGTTGAAGGTGTGTGCCTGCATGAGAAGTTGAAGGTGTGTGCCTGCATGAGAAGTTGAAGGTGTGTGCCTGCATGAGAAGTTGAAGGTGTGTGCCTGCATGATAATAATAACGACGAGCATTCTCATAGTGGCGTATAACCCGAACGGGCTTCGAGGCCACTTAG
Organism: Piscicola geometra; assembly: GCA_943735955.1. NCBI lineage: Eukaryota > Metazoa > Annelida > Clitellata > Hirudinida > Piscicolidae > Piscicola > Piscicola geometra. The sequence goes on along the minus strand of OX030966.1, from coordinate 334,330 downwards.
ACTGCATATTTGCGCCTTTGGGTTACTAGGGCATTGGTTGCACTTGAACCTAGGACCTTTCATTATTGGTCAAGCCGAGAGTCGTTGCAGACTCAGCTACCCGTTCACCCTTATGGATGGATAGAGGAATGAGGATGGATGGATGGATGGATGGATGGATGGATGGATGGAGGAATGACGATGGATGGATGGAGGAATGAGGATGGATGGATGAATGAATGAGGATGGATGGATGGAAGAATGAGGATGGATGGATGGATTAGTGGGATGGGTTCTGAGGGAGAGACGGTTGGCAAGGACACAGCACCACACAGATAGGCCAACTGGTGCACTCGATGAAGATGGGATGGATGAAGGTGAGTGACGTGAGTAAGAAAAAGGAGGAGGAGGATGACGAGGAGGAGGACAGGGTTCAGAATAAGTTCTATGCTCTGTGGAGTGAGAGGGAGGAGGTTTGTGCCTCTATCAATACAATCACTCACCACCACCATCCAACCACTCACCACCACCCAAGCAATCACTCACCACTCACCCAACCAATTACACATCATCATCCAACCAATCACACACCACCATCCAACCAATCACACACCACCACCCAACCAATCACTCACCACTTACCCAACCAATCACACACCACCATGCAACCACTCTCACACCACCATGCAACCACTCTCACACCACCATGCAACCAATCACACACCACCATGCAACCACTCATACACCCAACCATGCAACCACACAGCGAGAGTCTCGCAGGCGCATCAGACAGCACATTGCTGCGCCGAAAATGCCGCTGCCAGGCCATGCCGAGTCGTACAACCCTCCCCCCGAGTACCTGCTCAGTGCCGAGGAGGTGGGTGGCTTGATAGGAGGGGATGAAAGGGTGGGTGGCTTGATGGGAGGGTGGATGGTTTGATGGAAGGGTGGATGGCTTGATGGAAGGGTGGATGGCTTGATGGGAGGGTTGGAAGGGTGGATGGCTTGATGGAAGGGTGGATGGCTTGATGGAAGGGTGGATGGCTTGATGGAAGGGTGGATGGCTTGATGGAAGGGTGGATGGCTTGATGGAAGGGTGAATGGCTTGATGGAAGGGTGGATGGCTTGATGGAAGGGTGGATGGCTTGATTGGAGGGATGGAAGGGTGGATGGCTTGATGGGAGGGATGAAAGGGTGGATGGCTTGATGGAAGGGTGGATGGCTTGATGGAAGGGTGGATGGCTTGATGGGAGGGATGGAAGGGTGGATGGCTTGATGGGAGGGTTGGAAGGGTGGATGGCTTGATGGAAGGGTGGATGGCTTGATTGGAGGGTTGGAAGGGTGGATGGCTTGATGGAAGGGTGGATGGCTTGATGGGAGGGATGGGAGGGTGGATGGCTTGATGGGAGGGTGGATGGCTTGATGGAAGGGTGGATGGCTTGATGGAAGGGTGGATGGGAGGGATGAAAGGGTGGATGGCTTGATGGATGGCATGCTGCTTGCACACAGGAGCGCAGGTGGAGGGAGACAGACGCCTCAGACAGGAGGATGGACTTCATCCCGCAGAAGTTCTCTTCTCTGCGCAGCGTGCCTGGATACGCCAGGTGTTGTCATTGTTGTTGTTGTTGTTGTTGTTGTTGTTGTTGTTGTTGTTGTTGTTGTTGTTGTTGTTGTTGTTGTAACTGGCAGTGTGGTGTGCTTTCTGAGTCTATGCTGCAGTCGTTTCATTTCCAGGTCTATCTATCATGGTCTAGTGGATGGTTACTTGTGAGGCCTGAGTTATGGCTCCATTAACTGGTCACTCTTTGGTCCCCTTGCTACCAGTGCAGCCTCTTTCCCCCTCTTGCCACA
>OX030966.1:302500-327500 GCA_943735955.1 Piscicola geometra | reverse complement strand
GAAAATACTAGCTCAGTGTTTCGAAAACAAGACTCTCTTGTTTCCACTGCTATAATTTCAGTAGTAGTAGTGGTAGTAGTAGTAGAAGTAGTAGTGGTAGTAGTGGTAGTAGTATTAGTGGTAGTAGTAGTAGTAGTAGTGGTAGTAGTAGTAGTAGTAGTAGTAGTGGTAGTAGTAGTAGTAGTAGTGGTAGTAGTAGTAGTGGTAGTAGTGGTAGTAGTAGTAGTAGTAGTAGTAGTAGTAGTAGTAGTAGTGGTAGTAGTAGTAGTAGTGGTAGTAGTAGTAGTAGTAGTGGTAGTGGTAGTAGTAGTAGAGGTATCACACACTACTACTGAGCAGAGTGGCCAGAAGGCTTTCGGAGGTCTGCAACATTCAGTAACATCACTTATATCATCATCATCACCACCACAACAGGATCGGAGGATGGTAGTGTGAGGGTGTGGGAGGTGGTGTGGGGCAGGTGTGTGAGGGTTGTGCAACTGGAGGCCCCGGTCAGAGACCTGCAATGGAACCCCAACACCAAACTCACCTTGCTGGCCGCTGCTGTGTCAGTGCGCTGCTTCTTTGTGTCCCAATGAGCTTTTAGATGCTGTGGTAAAAGGGGAGATAAGTGATTAAAATGATGGGGGAGTTAAGACGATGTCTCATCGCCAACAGAGGCTGCAAGGTGGTGCTGCTGAACACGATGCTGGGCACGCAGGTCGAAGACACCGACGCCTTCATCGCCTCTGCAGCCTCTGGTGCTCCTCCTAGATCATCTTTCATCCATTCATGTTTCTGTCATCCATGCGTCTATCCTTGCGTCCATCCACGCAGCGGTGCATGCAGGAGCAGAGGCGGGCAGCAAGGAGGCGCTGGTGACGTGGCAGGATGTGGAGGGCGGTGGCCAAGGCATCAGACTGTGCATCAACCATCCCAAGGTGCTGCTCTGGTGGTGACGATGATCATGATGATGATGATGAGGAAGTTGGTGATGATGATGATGATGATGATGAAGTTGGTGATGATGATGATGAGGAAGTTGGTGATGATGATGATGATGATGAAGTTGGTGATGATGATGATGAGGAAGTTGGTGATGATGATGATGACGACGATGATACAGGAGGTGAGTAAGCTGTGTTGGCAGGGCAAGGGGGACTACATGGCGGTAGTGTTGAGTGAGGGCCTGTCTCTGTCAGTCCTGCTGCACCGCCTTTCAACCAGAAGCACCGTGGTTGGTTGGTAGGGAGTGCTTGGTTGGTAGGGAGTGCTTGGTTGGTAGGGAGTGCTTGGTTGGTAGGGAGTGCTTGGTTGGTAGGGCGTGGTTGGTAGGTAGGGAGTGGTTGGTTGGTTGGTAGGGAGTGGTTGGTTGGTAGGGAGTGGTTGGTTGGTAGGGAGTGGTTGGTTGGTAGGGAGTGGTTGGTTAGTAGGGAGTGGATGGTAGGTAGGGAGTGGTTGGTTGGTAGGGAGTGGTTGGTAGGTAGGGAGTGGTTGGTTGGTAGGGAGTGGTTGGTTGGTAGGAAGTGGTTGGTTGGTAGGGAGTGGTTGGTTGGTACGGAGTGGTTGGTCGGTAGGGAGTGTGGTGGTGAGGGAGTGGTTGGTTGGTAGGGAGTGTGGTGGTAGCTATGAGCAGCACAATCAAGAGGGTATAGCTATATATTCTATATGTGAGGTGTTGGAGTGTGGTGAGGTGGAGGGAGGTGTTGGAGTGTGGTGAGGTGGAGGGAGATGTTGGAGTGTGGTGGGGTGGAGGGAGGGGTTGGAGTGTGGTGGGGTGGAGGGAGGGGTTGGAGTGTGGTGGGGTGGAGGGAGGTGTTGAAGTGTGGTGGGGTGGAGGGAGGTGTTGGAGTGTGGTGGGGTGGAGGGAGGTGTTGAAGTGTGGTGGGGTGGAGGGAGGTGTTGGAGTGTGGTGGGGTGGAGGGAGGGGTTGGAGTGTGGTGGGGTGGAGGGAGGGGTTGGAGTGTGGTGGGGTGGAGGGAGGTGTTGGAGTGTGGTGGGGTGGAGGGAGGGGTTGGAGTGTGGTGGGGTGGAGGGAGGGGTTGGAGTGTGGTGGGGTGGAGGGAGGGGTTGGAGTGTGGTGGGGTGGAGGGAGGTGTTGGAGTGTGGTGGGGTGGAGGGAGGGGTTGGAGTGTGGTGGGGTGGAGGGAGGTGTTGTAGTGTGGTGGGGTGGAGGGAGGGGTTGGAGTGTGGTGGGGTGGAGGGAGGGGTTGGAGTGTGGTGGGGTGGAGGGAGGTGTTGGAGTGTGGTGGGGTGGAGGGAGGGGTTGGAGTGTGGTGGGGTGGAGGGAGGGGTTGGAGTGTGGTGGGGTGGAGGGAGGGGTTGGAGTGTGGTGGGGTGGAGGGAGGTGTTGGAGTGTGGTGGGGTGGAGGGAGGGGTTGGAGTGTGGTGGGGTGGAGGGAGGTGTTGTAGTGTGGTGGGGTGGAGGGAGGGGTTGGAGTGTGGTGGGGTGGAGGGAGGGGTTGGAGTGTGGTGGGGTGGAGGGAGGGAGAGGTTGCTCATTGATCAGGAAGAAATTGAAGGTGCGTCTAACGGCTTGATCGTGAAAGCCAAATGTGAAACTCACAACTGAAACTTACAACTTGGTGGCACTTTTGCACACAGAATCCCTTCAGCAAGCCGAAAGGAAGGGTGCAGTGCGTCTCTTTCCACCCCTCCAAGCCAATGCTCTATGTTGCGGTTAGCAGTGCTCATGATGGCATGGTGGAAAGTATGATGATGATGATGATATGTCTGGTGGGGGTGATGATGATGATGATGACTTTCTGGCATACCACGTGCACTGAGCAGACGCAGCAGTACATCCGCGTGTACGACTTGGTGAAGCAGGTGCTCAGCAAGAAGCTCATGCCGAACTGCAAGTGGATCTCCTCGATCGCTGTCCACCCATGGGGTTCTCTCCTCCCTTCTCTCTTCTTCTTCCTCACTCACATCATCATCGTTATCATCATCATCGTCATCATCATCATCGTTATCATCATCATCATTATTGTCATCATCGTTATCATCATCGTTATCGTCATCATCATCATCATCATCGTTATCATCACCATAGGAGACAACGTCATAGCTGGCAGTTACGACTCAAAGCTCTCTTGGTTTGACACTCAGCTCTCTGACAAGCCCTACCAGACACTCAGGTAGGAAGCCCTCATCATCACCACAATCATCATCATCATAATCATCATCACCCTTGTCATCATCTCCACAATTATCATCACCGTTGTCATCATCACCACAATCATCATCACCGTTGTCATCATCACCACAATCATCATCATCACCGTTGTCATCATCTCCACAATCATCATCACCGTTGTCATCATCACCACAATCATCATCACCACAATCATCATCATCACCGTTGTCATCATCACCACAATCATCATCATCACCGTTGTCATCATCTCCACAATCATCATCACCCTTGTCATCATCACCACAATCATCATCATCACCGTTGTCATCATCACCACAATCATCATCACCGTTGTCATCATCACCACAATCATCATCATCACCGTTGTCATCATCACCACAATCATCATCATCACCGTTGTCATCATCTCCACATTCATCATCACCCTTGTCATCATCATCACAATCATCATCATCACCGTTGTCATCATCACCCTTGTCATCATCACCACAATCATCATCATCACAATCATCATCATCACCGTTGTCATCATCTCCACAATCATCATCACCCTTGTCATCATCACCACAATCATCATCACCGTTGTCATCATCACCACAATCATCATCACCGTTGTCATCATCACCACAATCATCATCACCGTTGTCATCATCTCCACAATCATCATCACCGTTGTCATCATCACCACAATCATCATCTCCACAATCATCATCTCCACAATCATCATCACCGTTGTCATCATCACCACAATCATCATCACCGTTGTCATCATCACCACAATCATCATCACCGTTGTCATCATCTCCACAATCATCATCACCGTTGTCATCAACTCCACAATCATCATCACCGTTGTCATCATCTCCACAATCATCATCTCCACAATCATCATCACCGTTGTCATCATCTCCACAATCATCATCACCGTTGTCATCATCTCCACAATCATCATCAGCATCACCTTTGCAGACACCACAAGAGCGCCATCAGGCAGGTGTGCTTCCACAGGACTCTTCCCTTGTTCGCCTCCTGCTCCGACGACGCCTCCACCATCGTCTGTCACGGAAGAGTCTTCAAGTGAGTCTCCATCGTCATCAACACCGCCATCATCATCAACATCAACACCGCCATCATCATCGTCATCATCACCCCCTCCAGCGATCTGAGCACCAATGCGCTCATCGTGCCGGTCAAGGTGCTCCGAGGCCACGTGAAGACGAAGGCCTTGGGCGTGCTCGCCTGTCAGTTCCACCCGCTGCTGCCCTGGATCCTCACCGCTGGAGCCGACCACACCATTCGCCTCTACGCCTGACTTTTCTTTCCGTCATCATCATCATCATCATCACCATCATCACCGTCATCATCAACATCATCATCACAATCCACCTCAGTGCTTCTCAAAGGCTCGGAGACACGCGCCACTTGGCACTCATTTTTGCTGCACTCGGCCACTAACACTGAGCTTGACAGCGGAAACGAATAAACCTATTATACAAGTCTCAAGTGATGTAGCAACCAGCATAATCAATTAGATGTATGAGTTTGTCTCCAAGAGGCAACAAGCGGATCACTTGCAGTCCTAATCTCAGTCAATCGCAAAGAATTGAGGACCTCATGCCTCCATCAATGTCAGTCAAGAAAAGCATCATTCACATGTGAAGGTTGCAGCCTAAAGAGTCAAAGATGTGAGCAGGCTTGCAGAGTCGGAGCAGTGGAGCCAGATCCGTAGACAAACTCGAAAAATCTGGCAGCTCCGGCTCTCAATTGTTTTGTTTGATTTTTCTCCGATTTTAAATGTTTTTATTTTATAGGAACGTTACAATAGCAACAGCCTTCAATCAAATGATAGCGCGAGAACCCACAAGAAATCTTTAATGAATCATTAAATGCCGATGTTGAGCTTGGTGATAATGAGACGGTGGTCTGTCCAGCATTCAGCACCACAGACTGACTTGGTCACTCGTACATCTTGCCTGTCCTTCTTCCTCACAATGACGAAGTCGATAAGATGCCAGTGCTTTGAGCGAGGGTGCATCCATGACGTCCGATTACGAGTAGGAAGGCGGAAGATCGTGTTTGTGATCACAAGATCATGTTCAGCGCAAGTCTGGAGCAAGAGAAGGCCGTTGCTGTTGCAGTGGCCCACTCCATGATGTCTGAGGACTCCTTCCCAGGCAGCGTTGTCCTTGCCAACTCTTGCGTTGAAGTCACCTAGCAAGACGAGTTTGTCCCCCTTTGGAACGTCAGCAATGACAGTGTGAAGTTCTTCGTAGAACTTTGCTTTTACTTCACCTGGGTTGGTCATGGCTGGGGCGTAGGCGCTGATGATAGTAAGATGCTTCCTTCCACCCATCAGTGGGAGTTTCATGGTCATGAGCCTGTCGTTCACTCCTTTAGGAATTCCTGCCAGTTTCTCGACAAGAGTTGTCTTAACTGCAAAGCCAACACCTGCTTCACGTCGCTCTTCGCTGGGTCTGCCACCCAGAAGAATGTGTAGCCAGAGCCTCTTTCGCAGAGCCTTTTCTCGCTTAGGACTGCGATGTCAATGCCGTATTTGGCGAGTTCTTGACCTATCAGGGCTGTTCTCTGGGATCTGTCCACATCATCTCTGTTCAGGATTGTCAGAACATTCGATGTGCCCAGTCTTAGAGGGATTATTTTGATTTTCTTTGTTTCGACCGCTTGTGAAGGGTTCCCACCAGGCGCGCTGAATAAGATCCGACAGTTTTCAGGACACCTTTTTTAGCCCCTTCCTCATGCCAGGAGGTGAGCAGTTCATTCCTTCGGTCAATTTATCTTTTTTCTTTATTCTCAGCACAACAAATAAAACAAATCTTTATAAACTTATATAAAAATTTGACACCCCCGTTCATGCTCACTGTTCCAATAATGGTACAGTCATAGCTTGGTAAAAATTGATTATAGGTAGATTAGAAATTGATGATAAAATTTTAATTATATATAAAAGAAAGATAAGTTATTGAGAATAAGCAAAAAACAGAATACAGAAAGTTTAAAATTTTATTAATTAATTAAATTAGCAAAAGAAATCACTAAAAATATAATTTTGAGATAATCAACAAACTATTAAAATGCTTTTGTAGTTAATTCTTTTTTTAAAAACTTTCAGTTTACAAATTGAAGATTTAATGGTTATTTAATTTTCTGTTATTTTTTTCTTGATGTTTCAATAATGGAACACTAATCAAATACGGGTTAAAGATTTTTTGTGGTGAAAGATCTTTTTTTAAATTATAAAATTAATTACTTGACAAAAGGATAAAAAGTCATGACCCTGATGTGCACTGTGGGCCAAAAAACTTGCCACTCTGTAACTTCGGCAAATATTAATCGATTTTTTGTCTACTCAGAAAAGAAAAAAAAGAAAGATTTCATAAAAATTATTTTGATTTCTATACTATTCAGTACCTTTACCTAGTGAAACTTAAACGAGTGTGAAACTAGGAAAAACCTTTGTGTAAATTTCAAACTAAATAATAATTTTCTTATTCACAAAATTCAATAAATAAAATGAATTTATAAAATTAATAGCGATTCATATCTCAAAGCAAATGCTCGACGTTTGCGGCAGTTGTCAATAGCTTCATCGATGACGCTTTGCTTCAATTCGTTCCAGACGCTAATCAGTCGCTCCTTCAGTTCATTGACGTTGTGACTTTGGTTTGGTAGACCCGTTGCTGCATTTCTCTTCAAATTTTGAAGTCAACTGAGTTAAGATCTGCACTGTTTGGAGGCCACAGATTTGGGGAATGCATGCAGGTGTCTCTTGCTTCAACAAGCTGACTGTCTGACGCGCCCAGTGTAATGGCGCTCCATCTTGCTGAGGTGCATGAAGTTTCCATCACTTTTTTCCATCGAAAATTAAAAGTAAGTTATCGGTGAATTAAGTTCAAATTTTTATCTTTACAAAAATTAATTTTATTATTACAGCTTCCGAAGATGTTGAAAATAATAATTCTACTGGAAAAATGAAGAAAGTTGCTACTACTAATACTACTAATAAAAAGTTAATTCGAATAAAGATCACTTAAGTTTTAGTTTTTATTTTGTTTTTTCCATTTAATGCACTTTATAGAATAATGTGTGCTGAATTCAAAAATGTAAATCACTGTCCGGGGACGAAATTTAAAACCCCCCTTAAAGGTGTTTCCATCAAATCTATATCTACTGAAAAAATAAAAAACGTCATTAAAATGCCTATGTTACATACAGTTTTATTAATCACGTGGCAACTAATTTAGTAAACTGGGTTTTTTTTACTGCAATGAAGATTAATCATTCTTTTATATGATGTACAAATTTCGATGCTATTGCAACTTTTCCAACAGAACAGCAAACCCGCCAAAGATATGCCTATGTTGCATATTTCAGTTAGATCAATGTTTTATCAATCACGTGGCAACTAATTTAGTAAACTGGGTTTTTTTTTACTGCAATGAAGATTAATCATTCTTTCATATGATGTACAAATTTCGATGCTATAGCAACTTTTCCAATAGAACAGCAAACCCGCCAAAGATATGCCTATGTTTCATACAGTTTTATTAATCACGTGGCAACTAATTTAGTAAACTGGTTTTTTTTTGCTGCAATGAAGATTAATCATTCTTTTATATGATGTACAAAATTTTGATGCTCTAGCACTTTTTCCAACAGAACAGCAAACCGCCAAAATTATGCCTATGTTACATACAGTTTTATTAATCACGTGGCAACTAATTTAGTAAAGTGGGTTTTTAGACCACTACCAATATATGTATATATATCTATTTAAATTAAAAATTAAAAAAACAACCTCAATAATCCAATCTCACCCACACCACCATGACAATCACCGCCAAAAAATCACTATCACCACCAATAAAAAATTTCAATCATCACCACAGTACCAACATTCATATCACAGCACAATCATCACCACATCATCCTCAAAACCACAAAACACAATCATCATTTTTCTCAAATTTCTGTCTTTCCACTGGTGCCGAGGCTGCGCTATCCTCATCATCATTCAATTTTGCTTGAGTTTTTATTATAACCATATAATGTAATTCTAATTTTCTGTCTTTCCACTGGTGTCCGGTGTAATGGCGCGCCATCTTGCTGAAAGACGAAGAAGTCATCTGAAAAGTTTCTTATCACAGGCAGTAGCTCTTCTCTCACCAGCACATCTCTTTATTATGCGCCATTGATTTTAACTAAAAGCGCAACAAAAATCAGATGCAGTCGGCCAAGCTTTGTCACGCCGTCAGAAACCATCACAGACTGGCTGAAAGTTGAACGCATTCGCAATAGAGGCAAATTTTCTAAAAGTAAAAAGTAACAATTTTAAAATTAAAAACTTAAATTTAAAAGTTAAAATTTATATAACATTGAAAAAGTAAATTTTTTTAAACGTGTTTTACAACACGGTTTTTCCTAATTTTACACTTGTTTAAGTTTCGCTAGATTAAAGACTGCATATAAAAGAAATCGATATAAACTTCATGAAATCTTCTTTTCGCTCCTTTCTGAGTAAAATAGTGAGAAAAAAAGAAAATCGATTAATATTTGCCGAAGTTATAGACAAATACACAGTGGCATGTTTTTTTTGCCCACAGTGTACATTAGGGTTATGAATTTTTATTAGATGTAATATTTGAATTCAAATATCAGTAAAAAAAATGCATGGCAGCAAAACAAATTTGTTTTATGTTTTGAGGCGTTTAACATCTATATTCTTTGTGACGTCTGTCTCCTGTTATGAAGTCATAAGCGAAGTCAACAGCCTACAACCAAGCAAAACACATAACTTTTGAAATATCAATTTAATCTTACGTTTCAATCAGCGATGTCTCGACAGAAGGAGATCGAGTGCCTGAAGCAGGTTCGTGTGCGTTTGTTTCATGCAATGTTGCTCGATGGCTTGTTTGCAAGGTTGATGAGACCGACTGTGGCAGTATCCCTTGAGCCCCTTCCACACAGGAAATCAATTGTCTGAGGGAAAAGAGGAAGAGTCTGTGTGACAAGATACAGGTGAGTCCACCGTAGATTCAGATCATGTTTCTCAATGTGTAAGGGTCAAGAAGGTTTTTTTAAACTTCACCACAGCTTCATGCTAAACTTTCCACTTGTCTTATTTCTTTATAATGTTCTATACATTTTCAAATTAAACACAAGAAAATACGGAACATCAACGTGGATCTATCATTAAGCGATCAAAAACACTAAAATATGGAAACCCAGATTAGCTACACAACCTGCCCACCCACGCAGCAACTGCAAAGCCTGCGAGACCAGCTGAAAGCAAAAGCGTGCGAGGTCTGCAAGGAGAACGAGATTCTGAACCAGGAGTTCGAGGAGCTTCGTTGCGAGAACAAGTGTCTCAAGTGCAAGATCAAGGAGCTGGAGGAGGAGGGCAGTTGTCTCAAGGCCATTGCTGACAACATCAGGCAGAAGGTGGTCGTGGTGGTGGTGGTCGCTGTGGGATTTTGTTTAAGTGAAGGGGGTATATACTGTGCATTTACTTTGTTATGGTGATGATGATGATGACAAAAATGGTTTCAACGTGGTGGAAACATCTGATAAACGATTTCTGAAATCTGCGAGCACTTCTTATTCTTCTGCTGTTCCTATCACAACCACACCCACAGCTCTCATGCATCTGAGAAGCCGCGTCATCAATTCCTGCAACAGACGCCACAACAATGTTTCGATGGCGGGAAGAAAGAACCTTTGAACTTCTTTCAATAATGCAAGAACTCATACAACATTTTATTTTAAAACAGAAATAGCAATTCTTGAGAATATAAAAGTTCAAAATAATCTTGAAAGCGTCCAGCCACGACGGCACACACATGAAACAGCACGCGAATAAATAAAGCAAGCACAAATGATTTACCCAACTGATACGCCCTAAGGCAACAATTACTGATATTTGCATCGTGTGCCCTGTCAGAAGCAACAGTAGCGACTATAGCAACAGAGCAACAAAACAATGATGGTTGGCGGTGATATGAGAGTTTGTGCTACAAACACAGGAGTTAACCATCATGAAAAGTAAGTAGAACACAAAATATATTTAAACGAACAATGAATTTACCAGAGAAATAAACTTGGGTGAGTTAAAAAACGGCATAAAACGACTACAGAGCCCCTTAGATGAGCGTAAAGTTGGTACCCTTTAAGAAATGGTGTAATAACGTCAAGAAACAATACATGCACATAGACATCCAAGCATACATACAACAAACACTCAACTAAGCGGTCAAAAGAACAGTATAAAGGCTCCTCTCGACACCTGAACAGACACTGAATACACTCGCAAACGCAGTGTTGAAACATTTAAATCAAAAAACATGCTCTTCATATAAATGCTAGGTTCTTTGGTCTTGAGTTAGATGTAAAAGGTTTGAGCACGTGACCACCTCACACGACGTTGTCAGTAGAGAGGAGGGTGCTCACGTCGTGCAAGGTGGCTCTGTCCTCCGCTTGCAGACAGCGCTGCACTGCCACCCTCACTCGCTCCGGCAGTTCCACTGAGATGGGCAGTGCTGTGTGGTGTGCTTTAGTGCTCGAGTATTTCGTGGTGATGTGGAGATCAAGGCGATGATTAATAATTAATAGGTATAAAATAATTAATATGCATAAAATAATTAATAGGTATAAAATAATTAATAGGCATAAAATAATTAATAGGTATAAAATAATTAATATGCATAAAATAATTAATAGGTATAAAATAATTAATAGGCATAAAATAATTAATAGGTATAAAATAATTAATATGCATAAAATAATTAATATGTATAAAATAATTAATAGGCATAAAATAATTAATAGGTATAAAATAATTAATAGGTAGAAAATAATTAATAGGTATAAAATAATTAATGGGTATAAAATAATTAATATGTATAAAATAATTAATATGTATAAAATAATTAATAGGTATAAAATAATTAATAGGTATAAAATAATTAATAGGTATAAAATAATTAATAGGTATAAAATAATTAATAGATATAAAATAATTAATAGGTATAAAATAATTAATAGGTATAAAATAAGTAATAGGTATAAAATAATTAGTAGGTATAAAATAATTAATAGGTATAAAATAATTAATAGGTATAAAATAATTAATAGATATAAAATAATTAATAGGTATAAAATAATTAATAGGTATAAAATAATTAATAGATATAAAATAATTAATAGGTATAAAATAATTAATAGGTATAAAATAATTAATAGGTATAAAATAATTAATAGGTATAAAATAATTAATAGGTATAAAATAATTAATAGGTATAAAATAACTAATAGGTATAAAATAATTATAATTATAAATAAAATGTATTTATGTGTATGTATATACATTAATTTATTATTATTATGTCATAATCGTATTTATAGTTGTACATCATGGTATGGTTTTCCCAGTATTTATCTAATTTTATTTCAAATTTATCTGTATTTTCAGCTTTTACAATCTCATCAGGCAAGTTATTCCAAGCTGTTACTACGCTTTGTGTACAAATTTTTTTTCTTTTATTTTTTTTGCACTGTTTTTTGGTAATTTCAGTGAATTTCCTCTTGATTGCCTTGTATTAAGTGTAAAAATATCTTCTGTTATTTTACTGTCATATTTATTATTAAGTATTTTATAGGTTTCGATCATGTCCCCTCGAAGTCTTCGGTATTTTAATGTTGGTAATTTAATAGCTTTTAGCTTATCAGTCTTGTCTTTAAGATAAGGTTGCATTTTTGTAGCCCTTCTTTTTACATTTTCTATGCCGTCAATTTGTTTTTTCAATGAAGGGCTCCATACACTGCTAAGGTGTTCTAGATGGGGCCTAACTATACCTTAAAATAATGATCTAAAGGTTTTATATCAAGAAATTTAAGCGTTCTTGATAATGATGATGATGATGACGATAAGGGTGATGATGATGATGATGACGATGATGTGCAAAGAAGTACCTTGGAGTAGGATGCCAGAGTCTCTCTTCCGCAGCAGTCCTACCACTTCTTCATCGCCCAGGTCTGCATTAGAACAAGAAGGATAGAAATAACGGATCTGTTTTACATTTCTGCCACAAACAAAGATTTACGTTAAACTCGGTAATTGTAAACACAAATAACAACAGCTGATGGCACTTCCTATTTATTTTGCAGGCGTAATTTCAAATAGTTTGCCGAAATTTCAATAAAAAATTGCCGTTTTTTTTAATTTTTAGAGACCAAAAAAAGCTGATTCAAACAAATAAATAAAAAGTGCCATCAGCTGTTGTTGTTTATGTTTACAATTACCGTGTTTAACGTAAACCTTTGTTCGGGGCGGAAATGTAAAACAGATCCGAAATAAATATAATAATATTTTTTTTAGTAATAAAAATACTAATATTACTACTACTACTACTACTAAAAATAATATACAAAATTCAGTCTATATTACTCACAGCCTGACAGACGCAGGCCATATTACAATACTTGTAATGCGCCATAGACGCCACTCCACACGACGTACACATCTCTCAATGCATCATATACACTAGGTATAGGATAGTTCACGGTTGCTCTTCAGTGATTCGAACAGGCAACCTTTGAGTCGCAGGTCCGAAGACTTTCCACCTAAACCAACCCGCTCGAGAATAATACTAATAATAATAATAAAGACAGATGAGTCAAACAATAAAAAATAAAATTTTAGTGTTAGGCAGGGTGTTTACTCTAAACCGAAACTGTTTACATAAACAACATACAAATTACAGTTGGACTAGATATGACTTAATCCTTAAGGTCCTTCACTGAAAGAACGGATAATAAAAATATATTGAGAAAATAAAACATTTTTGGATAAATTAAATATACTCTTTTTTATTTGTTAAATTTTTTCAATATTATTTTGATGCACGGGTAAGGATAAGGGTTAAATTTAGGGTTAGGGTTCAAGGATAGTGGTTAGGGCTAAATTTAGGGTTAAGGTTACAAGGTAGAATTTTTCCAGTATTAGGGTTGAAGTTAAAGTTAAGGTTGGAGCTATTGCTATAAATGTTAAATGTTTTAAAATAAAAATAACAATTTTCGAGAATTTATCACAAAATATTTGAATTTTCACGAAAATTAACAAAAATTATTTTATCGTGACAATTTCACGGGAAATAACATTTTTCACATTTCTCAAGATTATTCAATACTAAACTAAATTCAAAATCCAATAATTTCAAAAGATTTTTCTAATAATTTGTCTTGAAATACAGCTATATTGTACTGATTTAAAATGTTTAAAAAAAAATTTCAAATGCAAAAAGTTTGAAAACCAACTTGAATCTAGTCAAAAATGTAGAAAATCCGTTTAAACTTGAAATTCTTATAAACATAAGCAAACTGTTACAGTTTACATCGATAACCGTTAGACAAAATGAATTGTATGAGGAATGAGAAGCAATCGAATCAGGCACCTTGGTAAGGCATCAGCGCCAGCGTCATGATCTCCCACACCAGCACTCCGAACGACCACACGTCTCCATCGAGGTTGAGCCTTCCTCCGCCGACCACTTCCGGTGCCTGCCATCTCACCGACACCACTCGCCCGTCAACCTCCGCGTACTCCTGTTGGTAGGGCTGGAGGGAGAGGGAGAGACATGAGATTTTGGCATGGAGGTGGCTGTCTATCAGGATGTTTCTGCTGGCCAAGTCTCCATGGTGACGGCCCAGTGAGGCTATGTGCTGCATGCCAGAGAGACACTGCATGATGAGGGAAGTTTGGTGGGCAAGAGAGAAGTGGGAGGGTTGTTGGGAAGATGAAGAAGAAGAGGAGGAAGAAGAGGGAAGGTTGATGTAGGTGTGAGGTTTGACTATCTGCTTGTCACCGTTTCGCATCGCCAGCAGGAACTGCTTCAAGTCGCCCTGTGGTGCACGAAAGATCATCGCCATCATCAATTGTGGAAAAGTGGTGGTGCAAAGAGTGATAATGAAAAAGTAAAGTAAGAGGAAGGTTTCAAAAGCAATGATGGTTGAGGCAGCAGTAGTACCCACCCATTCCGAGTACTGCGTGACGATGATGTTGGGCTGCGAAAGCTGGCAGGAGAAGAGCAGCTTCACGACGTTTGCATGCTTGTTTTCCGCAAAGAGTTCCAGGTGGCTTTTGAAGGCGACGTAGCTGCTGTCGCCACTGAACGTTTTCACTACCACGAGTGGCTGCGTGTTGGCTACTTTGGCTAGGTACACGTCACCGTACCTTCCCTTGCCTGCACGGGATGGGGAGGGGGGGCATTGAGATGGGATTAAAGGTGAGTAGTGGGAAAGGGTGGTGGAAGGGGAATGGAGGAGGAAATGCTAGAAGAGAAAAATGGGGAAAAAATAATTAAAACGACGAGCATTATTGTAGTGGCGTATAACCCGAACGGGCTTCCAGGCCACTTAGGCTGCATATTTTCAATTGTGCCTTTGGGTTACTAGGGCATTGGTTGCACTCGAACCTAGAACCTTTCATTATTGGTCTAGCCGAGAATCATTGCTGACTCTGATACCCGTTCACCCGGAAAAAGAAGATTAATGGATGTAGTTCAGGAGTATGAGGAAAAATGAAGAAGGACAAACTGACCTAAGAGGCCTACAACACTCAGCTGGTTCCTTGAGCTGATCAGAGACTGGGAAGGTTTGGTAGCAGTGCCAGTATTGCTGTTGCTGTTGCTGTTGTTGTTGTGACATTTATTGGGCGATACCATGGATTTGTTGATATTGTTGTTGTTGTTTACGAGCTGTAATACTTCTTCAGATGACGTGACACTGTCACTTGAGGTCTTTCCTGCAGTGATATCATCATCCTCTCCACCATCATCTTCATCATCACCATCATCACCATCATCATCATCACCACCATCATCATCACTATCATCATCCTCTCCACCATTCTCATCATCATCATCACTATCATCATCCTCTCCACCATCATCTTCATCATCACCATCATCACCACCGTCTTCTCCGCCACCATCATCATCCCCACCATCATCATCGTCCCCACCATCATCATCATCATCATCATCACTATCATCATCCTCTCCACCATCTTCATCACCATCATCCTCTCCACCATCATCATCATCATCATCATCATCCTCTCCACCATCATCATCATCCTCTCCACCATCATCATCATCCTCATCATCATCACCATCACGATCATCATCTTCATCATCATCATCATCACCGTCATCATCATCACCGTCATCATCATCACCACCATCACCATCATTATCATCATCATCACCATCATCATCACCATCATCATCACCATCATCATCATCCTCATTATCTTCATCTCCAAATAACAAACAAATGTTTTTTAATCCTTCTTCACTATGCTCACCATTGCTCTGAGACGCATTCCTGGCCGCCATCTTCTTCTTCCTCCTCCTCAGGAGCAGGGCGATTGGCAGGACAACGAAGAGGAGGTACGCTGTTACGCAGGCAGCGACGATGAAGGCGGTGTTGGGAGAAGCTGCACTGCCTCCTTCTCCTCCTCCTCCTCCTTCGCTGGAGAACGAGGCCACTTCTGATGTTTTGAGCGTTTTGAAGCAGCAAATATACAACAAGCACTAATCCTCATCATTCTACATAAATAGTTGTAAAAAACAAATAACTAAACACATACATACACACACACAAGCACCAAATACTTAGATAAAAAAACCACACAAAGTGACACGAACACAAGAACAAGCATACACACACATAAATATACTAACACACTGGAACAAAACACAAACACACACCGAGACACAAAAGAACACAAATATAAAGATACAAAAGACAAAAAAACACACACATGCACATACACACACACACACACACACACACACACAGAGAGAATGAGAGGAATGTACACACACCTCCAGGAAGAAGCACTTCTAGGTGGCCTTCCCTCTTCTGCACCCAGCCACCCGGCGCCTCGACCTGGCAGGCATACACGCCTGCATCCTGTCTCTGCACCCCTCTCACTCGCAAGCCGCCGTCACTTTCGATCTGAAGTGCCAGTCTTTTCAATAACAAATATATTAATTTAATTGTTATACAATAATTATTGTTGTCAATTCAAATAGCGCTAGTATCACTAATATTAGAGCTGTTCCACGATTTAAAATTTTAACCGCCGTTAATCGCACGATTAAAAATTTTAATCGTGCGTTATTCTTGTTTTAACGCAATGTTTTTAGCATATTTGACATTAGTATAAAATAGTATTTTACTTTTTTTTCACAAATGTAATGGAAATTTTATAAGAATTTTTTTTTATTTCTCACCAAAGTCAAAATAATATAATAACGACGAGCATTATTATAGTGGCGTATAACCCAAACGGGCTTCCAGGCCACTTAGGCTGCATATTTTCATTTGCGTCTTTGGGTTACTAGGGCATTGGTTGCACTTGAACCTAGGACCTTTCATTATTGGTTAAGCCGAGAGTCGTTGCTGACTCAGCTACTCGTTCACTCACTCAGCTACTCGTTCAATAATAGCTGGATAAATTTTAATTTACGTTTTTCGTTATGCAATTGAGCTATGAGGCTACGTGTAAAAATCGTTCCATCTTGTGCAACCTCCCCCTATATGCTCACATTAATGCTTAACGGCTCCTTTCCAAAATTTTAGAATAGCTTGTCTAACTATATCAACTTTAACATAAAAAATAAAGAAAAATAAATATAAGTTTATTTACCTCAAACATGAGCAAGTGTTCATGCTCAAGGTTAAAAAATTCCATTCGGAGCAGCTGGGTTCCCAAGATGGAATGCTTAGTTGCCTAAAATGAAATCATTTTTTATGTCATAAAAATTGTAATTTAGACATATTACTTATTATCCAACTATCTTATTTATCTAAAAAAATACTTTTTTCAGCTTTTTCAATACTGATCATTTCAAAAAATCTTTATTTATTCTGGAACATGTGGTCTTTCAGTTCCTTCTCCAAAGCGTTATTATATGTTTTTTAAAAACGCTCTAAACTTTTTCTTAAATTTTTAGAATTCTATTTTTAAAATAAACTTTTTGGAATAACATGGATGTGTAGCATGGTCATAGTTGCCTAACATGAAACATGATAAACTGGGGAGCGGGGATGGCTTAGTTGGTAGACGTCGGACTTGAAACTTAAAGGTTGCCAGTTCGAATCCTTGGAAGCGACCGTGAACTATCATATACCTAGTGTACATGATGCGGTGTTTGCGACGTGTGCATTGAAAGATGTGTACGTCGTGTGGAGTGGCGCCTTGGCACATAAGAACCATGGTTCTCAGAACCATTGTAACATGGCATGCGTCTGTCAGGTTGTGAATAGTATAGACCAAAAAAAAACAAAAAAAAACTTGCTTTACCCAGGAATTGTTATTTATTTCGCACTTCACTTTTAGCTTCGACCATTTCCCATGCAATCCTCTAATCTACAGTCAATTGAGACTAATGAGACGAAAGTCTACATCTACTCAAATTTGAAATTTAGCTATAAATAAAACATACTTGTGTCAAAGCTAATGAATACTAACAGTTTTTTTTATTTAATAAAAGAGTAAAATATTGGTTTGTATTGATTTTCAATAGTCTATTTAGAATATAAACTTTATAGAGTCGATTATATTGTATTAGTCTATATAAATTTATCATGTTTCATCTTAGGCAACTATGACTATGGTTACAACAGGCTAATCACTCAGTTATTAATTATACTACTTGCACATAATGAAACTTGAATTTGAAGAAAGAGCGCTATAGAAATCTATTTGATTGATTGATTGATTGATTGATCGGTTGATTGATTGATTGATTGATTGATTGATTGAAACTGTAGTGCGTCATCTAATTAATAATAATAAATTAAAAATTATAATTCTTCGGATGTGAAAAAAAAACCGCAAAACGTTATCCCCCAACTTGTTAACTATTTTTCTAAAAATCAGTTTTTCAATTGTTATAATTTGAATGAAACAACATTCAAAAAAGAAACCGACATAAAATGTGCTTAGAAGACGGATGCATGAATAAAAAATTCAGAAACAAATATTTTATACATCGCATAGCTGTAAGTAAGCTCGTTCCATCTTAGAAATCGGTTCATCTTGAGCAACCTCCCCCTAATAATACTTTTATTCTTATTAGAGCTGTGCTTTAATCTACGTTAACTTTCGATTAACGCGTTAATCAATTAACGACCGTTAAAATGCTTAATGACGTTAAATATTTTCACGCATTTGAAAAAAATTAACGTATTTGAAAATTTGAAAGCATTTTAACTTTTCCAAATTGAACTGTTTTTAGCAACTATAATAATGCTCGTCATTACTTGTCACTTTATACAAGAAATATGCATTTCAGAAGATGATCCAGCTAATTTCATTAGTTTCACACCCAAAATTTATTTCCGAATTGGAGCAGAAAATGATTAAACAGAATATCCAATGGTTAAGAATTGCCACATCATTAGACCTCCGTTTTTAAAAAATGAAAATATTTTTTTTAAATGAAAGAGTTAAAGAAACTATTAGAAAAAAATGAAAACGTCAAAAACTATACAGCCTTTACCAAACAAAAGACTACAAACATATTTAACTTCAGATTATGAAGATTACTAAGTCAATCATTAAACGTTATAGAACATAATCTGAGGTATGCTTTGAGAGTTGTTCTCTTGTTTGGTTGCAACAGCACGAAGAAGCATATCCGGCTCTTGCGAAACTGGCAAGAAAGTACTTGTCATCCAGAGCCTCTTTAGATCCAACTAATGTTGAAAACGTGTCTGCTTGTTGGCTCAAAAATTATGTGTGACAATTGCATTTTAATCATTCATTAATTTTTAAAAATGTGTATTACTCTTATAAAATAAGTCAAATAAAATTTTATTTGTAAGAAAAACATTTTAAATACTATTTTATACTAATGTCAAATATACTAAAAACATTGCATTAAAATACGATTAACACACGATTAAAATTTTTAATCGACGATTAATTTTTAATCGTGGAACAGCTTTGATTATTATAAAATAATAATAGAGTTGTTATTTAATAATAATACAATACAATACAATACAACGACGAGTAAGATTATAGTGGCGTAAATCCGGACGGGCTTCAAGACCACTTAGTTATGGAAAAGTAAATAATGATATTAATAATTATTATTTTTAAATTATTATTCTTATTATAGATTTTCATTTTAATACTATTACAATTCTCATTATTTGTATCTTTTAAGACTCTTTGCTTATCAAGCGGCACTTTGCAAGCGAGGAGTGAGCAAGGGCGTTGAAAGGCCACTCTAAACGCAGTCCAAAGAGACACAGTTAATACACATAAACAAACAGAAACACCTAAAAAACACAGAAATACAAAAAAACACACAAAGCAAAAAAAATCATGAACACACAAAAAACACAAATAAAAAGAAATTAACAAAAACCAAACACACATAAAAAGAAATTAACAAAAACCAAACACACATAAAAAGAAATTAACAAAAACCAAACACACATAAATAAACAATGCACATGATCATCTCACTTCAGCCTTTCCATTCTTTCCGCTTCCTTCTCTCATTTTCTCCACTTCACCACCACCCACCTTTCCAGTGAGCACAGCAACACCATTCTTGAGCCATTTCTTTGCCAAGACGTTTGGCCCTTCCAGCACGCACGCCACCAGCACCTCGGCGCCTTCTTGCACCGATTGGTTGCGTGGGACCACTAGAAACTTTGGCTCGACTGAAGAATAAGGTGACTATCATGATTATCTTCATCATCATCATCATCATCATCATCAGCATCATCATCCTCATAATAACAATAATAATAATAATCATAATCATCGTCTTCTTCTTCGCACTCATTATCATAAGCATCATCATTATCATATTCACTAAAATTATTTCTAATCTATCAAAAGTGGAATTGAAAATCTCTAGCGCTATAGCATCTCACGCAACTGACCAATGACGTGCAGGAAGACGGATGCGTTGATGACACCCTGCTCCTGGTTGCTGGCGAGGCATGTGTACCAGCCCTCCTGCTCCTTGCTCACAGCCTCGAACCGCAACTCGCCATTAGTGCTTTGAGTGACAGAAGAGGAGGAGGAGGAGGAGGAGGAGGAGGAGGAAGAGGAGGAGGAAGAAGAGGAGGAAGAGGAGGAAGAAGAGGAGGAAGAGGAGGAAGAAGAGGAGGAAGAGGAGTAGGGAATGGGAGAAGAGTGCTTGGGGGGTTTGCCTTGAAGCCAGGTAAGTTTAGGTGAAGATTTGCCTTGAGCCTTGCAGGCGATGTTTCTGTCTCCTCCCAGAGGCAGCCACGAGTCGTTTGGCGGCTGAGCTGGCAAAAAACGCAACTGTTCTGTGAGTAGATTTATTTGGTTTACACATACATATTATACATACTACATACAAACATACATACATACATACATACATACATACATACATACATACATACATACATACATACATACATACATACATACATACATACATACATACATACATACATACATACATACATACATACATACATACATACATACATACATACATACATACATACATACATACATACATACATACATACATACATACATACATACATACATACATACATAGCGCTATTGAGATCTATTAAATGGCGCTATATAAATAATCTGATAGATAGATACATACAATCATACATACATACATACACACACACACACACACACACACACACACACACACACACACACACACACACACACACACACACACACACACACACACAACACACACACACACACACACACACACACACACACACACATACACACACACACATAGACCTACTTTCAAGATACAGTCTGGCCAAGGATGACACGAGAGGAGGGTAGCCAGGAGTGCGTATGACGCATGCGTAGGCTGAGGCGTCGTCCTCGATGACGTCACACACGAACAAGTCGTTGTTGCTGCTCAGCAAGAACTTGCTGCCTCGCGAGCACATGTCTTTCTTTTTCATTTCTTCTGAGCTCTCATTTGTTCGCTCCATCTGTCATCATGGTGTTAATTCATAATATCACCAAAAAAACAATAACAATAACATTAACAATAACAATAAAAAAACACTAACAATAACACTAACAACAATAACAACTCTACCGCATACCCACAACCTCCACGCGGTGCGGTGGGGGGCACTTGTGCCTCAAATGTGGGTACTTTCGGCCACCCTGCCAGGGCAGACTCTGCAAGACAGCCCAGGAGACAACAAACTCATCTCTGGACAGACTGCCCAGCCCTGGAACAAGGGCTGGGCAAGAACACAAGAGAACTGACTCAAGAGCCTGGCAGGGCAGCGCAGCTGGTAGAGACTATCTTCTCCAGACTGCTGACCAACGAAACGAAATACAACAACAACAACAACAACGACAAAGACACAACAGAGGACGACCAACCACTGCGCCTAAATCCAACAAATCACCGAAGAACGTCACAAAAGTCGAACGTCGAGAGGGCTTTCCTGCTTGAGCCAGACGACAGTGGTGGTGGAGGAGCCAGTGAACCTGCACTCGAACACCGCCACGCCCCCTTCATCCACCCTGGTGCTCAAGGGCTTCAGCACCAGCTTTGGTGGCACTGGTGGTTGAGGGAATAGGAGGGAGGAGGGTGGCAGATGCTTTGAGAGAAACTAAAAGATGGAATATGAAAATAGAGAATAACTAAAATAGGCATAATCACAAGACACATCAACACACACAAAAGCACAAACGCATCAACACAAACACACACACACCTGCCACGTGCACACTGACAGACAGTCGAGACTCTCCCGCCATGTTCGAAGCCACACACGTGAACGTTCCTGATTGGACCTCCTGCGCCCCCGCAAACAAAAGCGAGCCACCAGATTGGTTACCCGTGATCTGAGGCCCCTCCCACCTGTGAGATAGTCAAATGTGATTTGTTCCGGAATAAGGGCTTGTAAGAAAATAACGCAGGACTCTATGCCAACGATGTGGCTTTGCTTCCTTATAAATGTGTGAAAGTCAAGAAACTTATTCAGTGCTTGAACAAGGCGTTTTCATAACAAGTAGGGGGAGGTTGCTCAAGATGAACCGGTTCCAAAGATAGAACAGTTATGCGCTTTGAAAATTATTTATTTATTTATTTTATATCTATACATCCATCTTAGATGCACATTTTTATGTTGGTTTCGTTTCGGAAAGTTGTCTCTTTCAATTAGAATACTTGAAAAATTGATTTCTAGAATGATTGTTAAAATATTGGGAGATAACATTTTGATTTTTTTCTCAACTTCCGAAGGTAAATAATTTCAATTTTTCTTTGTAATTAGATGATGCAATACAGTTTTATTGTTTGCGAGTTGTAAAATTAAAAATAGAGTGATTGGCCTGTTATGACCATGATTAGGTGCATGGTCATAGTTTCCTAACATGGA
This sequence comes from Piscicola geometra, assembly GCA_943735955.1. NCBI lineage: Eukaryota > Metazoa > Annelida > Clitellata > Hirudinida > Piscicolidae > Piscicola > Piscicola geometra. The sequence goes on along the minus strand of OX030966.1, from coordinate 304,891 downwards.
CCACAAATAATTGTCTAAGATTAAACGTAGGAAGAGATTATAGACATTGATGAATCTGTCTCTGGCATTCGTCCATCTCGGGGGATGATAAAGCTATATAGACTATACACAATATAATCGACTATATAAAGTTTATATTCTAAATAGACTATTGAAAATTGAAACAAACCAATAATTTAATTTTTTATTAAACAAAAAAACTGTTAGTATTCATTAGCTTTGACACAAATATAAAAAGTGAAGCAATTTTTGAAGAAGTTGAACCAGTAAAGGTCGAAATGAAAACTAGAAAGCCTAGAGTAAAAAAAAAGTTAAAGTTGCAAAATTAACCTAAAAGCTAAATTTAATTTAATTTAGTCAATTTGATTCAATGACAATTCACATTAAAATACAAACTGGTGTATTTCTTTATATCACTAAATAATTTTGACGATAAATACAACTTTTAAATGACATTTTTATTAAATACAATATAAATTCATCTCAGGGAACAGAGTATTCCTTCTTGAGAACCCAGCTGCTCAACATGGAATTTTTGGTGTTCATGTTTGAGGTAAAAAAACTTGTGTTTCTTTTTTATCTAGTCTTATGGTCGAGTTCACATAACTAGACAAGGTATCAATATAATGGCTGGATAAATTCAAATTATTTCTTATGCAATTGAGTTATGAGGCTACGTTTAAAAATCATTCCGACTTGGGCAACCTCTCCCTACCAGATTGTTTGAACACCTAAATGTTCAGACACCCTCATTATTCGAAAGAATCATTCTTTTATCGGCCCTTAGTTCGGACATGAATTTGAAAAACAAGAATTTCTAGTGTGGTATTATGTAGATAATAATAACACTTGTAACTGGATTCCAATAATAAAATCATAATGCGACTTTATAATGCGACAAGAGTCGTGAAACACCATATACTCTAGGTATGGTTGGCTGAACAGGGATTCGAACTGGCGACCAACTGCAGATCCAACGACTTTACCATCTAAGTCAACCCGCTCGCCAAATATTATAACTAATTTAACTTTAGATAGAAAAACTAATAAAAATCAATTCAAATTTTGTTTGAATTATTTGAAAAATAAAATTTTCGGAAATTTAAAAAAAATGTTTTAAAAGTGAATATATTGCTCTTTTACAGTAAACCGATCTTCATCAATATAACCATTAATATGATTACTCTATTTGTATGTATCGAAATAGAATGGATGGGTAACCATAGAGAGGGCTGGGGGTTGCCAGGAGGTGGGTTGCAGAAGACTTCAAGGCTGGCGTGGAGGGGGATGATGTAGTGAAAGGGAGGGGTGGAGAGGGGGAGCGGATGGAGAGAAGAAGTGGTCAGACTGGATATGTCTGTGGGGTTGCATGAAAAATTATTATTATCAGTTATATACGAAAATAATAACAATAATGATCATTATAACTAGACCTGCCATCATTATCACCACCACCATCTCAATGATGATGGCAGGATGGAGATGGTGATGATGATGATGATGGCAGGGTGGAGATGGTGATGATGATGATGATGGCAGGATGGAGATGGTGATGATGATGGCAGGATGGAGATTGTGGTGGTGATGATGATGGCAGGATGGAGATGGTGATGATGATGATGATGATGGCAGGATGGAGATGGTGATGATGATGGCAGGATAGAGATTGTGGTGGTGATGATGATGGCAGGATGGAGATGGTGATGATGATGATGATGATGGCAGGATGGAGATGGTGATGATGATGGCAGGATGGAGATTGTGGTGGTGATGATGATGATGATGGCAGGATGGAGATGGTGATGATGATGATGATGGCAGGAAGGAGATGGTGGTAGTGGTGATGATTATGATGGTGATGATGATGATGATGATGATGATGATGATGGTAGGACGAAGATGGTGGTGATGATGATGATAATGGCAGGATGGAGATAGTGGTGATGATGATGATGATGATGATGATGATGATGATGATGATGATGATGATGATGGCAGGATGGAGATGGTGGTGGTGATGATGATGGCAGGATGGAGATGGTGGTGATGATGATGATGGCAGGTTGGAGATGGTGGAGGTGATGATGATGGCAGGATAAAGATGGTGGTGGTGGTGATGATGATGATGACAGAGATATAATGGTAATAATGAAATTACAAATAAACTCACAAGCGAGAGAGACATTCATGGCGAATAAAGGCGCTGATGATGATGATGCTGATGATGATGATGATGATGCTGAGCAGTGGTAGACTCCTTGGTCGTAGTGGGAGAGCGAGTGGATGGTGAGGCTGGAGTCGGGGTGCAGGGTCCATCTGGTGGGGGTCGGCATCACTCACAGCTCGACAACAGTACCAACAACTTCAATGCAAGATTAATAACAAGAAAAA
>OX030966.1:262500-297500 GCA_943735955.1 Piscicola geometra | reverse complement strand
CATCTTTTCTTTTGTCGAAATGATCAACTGAGCAATCATTTGGAAACTAATCATTCAAATTCAAAGTATTAATTTATAAAATCAAAAAAATCAACTGACCATTTTGATTTCATCTGACAAGTTTTCATCATCTTCCATTTGTTCTAATCTCCCTAATATTTGGACTCGCCATAACAACTTCAAATGTAGTGTTGGAGATTTTGACATTGGTAATGGTGGCTTCGTTATACATTTCTATTGCATTTAATACTTTTTTAAATTTCGGAGTATCGATGAAATATAGATTTCCATACTTAGGAGTCTGCTGAAGTATAATTCTTAAAGAATCCAATCCCAATAACTTCTATTCCCGTTTTTCCCGTTCCCGATTTGAATGTTGATTCCCGTTCCCTTTCCGAACACCTATTCCCGGTTCCCGACTTTTCCCGTCTCGAAATAAATTTTCATTTCCGTTCCCGCGGGAGTCTTGCGGTTCCTACGGGTACCCGGTCCGACCTCTAAGGCCCACAGAATTAGTTTCTGATGCTTCAAATGTAGCAGTGTTCTTGTGTGGATGTGTCTTGAATAGGGACGGGTGCCAGACTCTTGAGTTAGGCACTAGTTGCCATTCTAGCGTTCATACCTTCTGAAGACTTTGATCTGCTTTTATATTCTTGCATTTTTGTTGTTTCTTCACGTGTGAGTATAGAGTATCAAATTTGTTTGTTTTAGCTCATTTGTGAGTGAGTGTTAGATTACGCGTGTGTGTGTTTGCGTGCTACTTTGTGAGTGAGTGCAGTTCTGAGAATGCTGCATATGCTTAAGTAAGCGTGGGATTTCTTGGGCATCATGTGAACAAAGTAGCTCAAATAAAGACACGCCACACAACACTACACTACACTAAAACACACTCATACCTTATCATACCACAACTAACTCACACTAACACCACACTCACACAAGATCTAGAATGAACTCTAGGAAACAGACTTTCCATGATAAATCTAATGTTTCTGAAAGCAGTTTGACAAATGGAGATATAAACTCCGTAAGAAAGTCGATATAGTGAGGATGAATGTGGTGATGCTGGATGTGGTTGGGGAAGAAGATATGGTGTGATGGTGAGGGTGCTGGAGGTTGTTTGGCTGGAAGTTAATGTGGTGATCGTGGAGGTTGATGTTGTCGAGGGGAAAATGCTTAGGTGTTTGAATGAAATGGTGTTGAAATATTAGTGGAGAAATAAAGGTAAGTAGAAAGATTTGGAAAACCATTGATCGAGGATAGAATTTTTGAAGAGAAAGAAAGAACAAAGACTTTTGATAACCTCATTAGAGCAAAGCCTCTCTCTTACCCTCTCCCTTCAATACACTCTCTAACAGCTCACATGATTTACGTGGTGTACCATTGTAATATTGTTTGATGGTGATGATACTGATGTACAAAGCTGCAGCAGTAAATTCAAAAGGTGTGTCTTTATTGGACAGATGAGCTAGTTTGCTTGGTATGTTCGCCACAATGCCACATGCTTGCATATCACGAAGCCATCTTGAGTTTATTTGAATTAATCACTGCTGAAAATACCGTGAAGGATCGCAACAATGGAGCAAGTCCATTACCCCTGCCCACTCACTCTGAAGCAGGATGGCGTGGTGCTCTTGCGAACTTCCAGCCTCGTTGCGAGCCCTGCACACGATCACGCCCTGGTTCGCTGGCGTCACAAATGGCAATCTGAGACGCATTCTAGTGGGTCGAAATTCTTCGCTCGATTCAAGTCTGTGGTTGTGGTGGTGATGTGGTTACATGAATTTAGTGTGGCTGTGGTAGTTTAATTGGAGTGAGCGTGGTGTGGTTAGGAAAAAGTGGTGTGGTTGTGGTTGTAGTGTGGTTGTGGTGAGGGTAGTGTGGTTGTGGTGAGGGTAGTGTGGTTGTGGTGGTAGTGGGGGTAAAGAGCTAGTGTGGTTGTGGTGGTAGTGGTGTGGTTGTGGTGGTGAAGAGCTAGTGTGAAAAGCGTAATAGAAAGGTTATAGTAGGAATCAATGTTGAACTTGTAAATTTGTCCTGTTTTTATCCTATATCGACATAACACACACACACACACACACACTCACACACACACACATACACACACACACACAAACACACACCAATACATACATACACACAAACATACATACATACTAGAGCTGTGCTTTAATCTACGTTAACTTTCGATTAACGCGTTAATCATTTAACGACCGTTGAAATGTTTAACGCATTTGAAAATTTTAATGCATTTAAAATTTTCCAAATTGAACTGTTTCTTGATGGAAACAGATCAGTCTAGCGTGCCAAGTCATTAGCTTGAAATAAAAATCAAATGGAGTCTTAACCAAAACTTTGTGTGCAGTGTGATGTAGTTTTTTAAGTAATATTTTAAGTGCTAATTTTAAACATCACTATCATCACTTACCCTAATCAACTTGAAACAACACCATGAACCACCACACACCAAAGACAAAATCAACCAGCTCACCATGAACAATTTAAAAGAAAACAACGACATTCCACCCAACAACGAAAGCCACTATAACACTGTAAAATACTGTAAAACACCACACCGCAGGCCTTCAAGAAGTACCTCTTGAAGTTGTGAAACCATTCCACATGCGTTTCAGAAGAAGACTTGACCACGCACTTGAGCCACATTTCGCTCCCTTCGTTCACCAAAACTGCTGCCGACGAGGAAGATGATGATGACGACAACGATGAGTTTGGGAGCAGATAGCGCTCGATGAAGTTCATGTTAGGGTCTTGGAGACGAACCCATGTTTCTCTGCCGATCCCTGCAGTTGTGGAGAACAATGAAGGGAAAAGTATAAAATGTGGTTGCGAAGTGAGAGGAATATATCATCTCAAATTCTCCAACGAGCTACACACGCAAGCAGCTCAATCAGTGACGAGAATGCGTCAGCTAAAATAACAATTAGGTGTAAACAAAAAGATCGTCACAAAAAAGTATTTTAATGTGTATCATTCTCTGCTTATGCGGTTGTGTGCAATTGAATGCTCCGATGGGAATAAGTTAGCTTACATAGTATCGTAAGGTTAGCTTACATAGTATCGTAAGGTTAGCTTACATAGTATCGTAATGTTAGCTTGCATAGTATCGTAAGGTTAGCTTACATAGTATCGTAATGTTAGCTTACATAGTATCGTAAGGTTAGCTTACATAGTATCGTAAGGTTAGCTTACATAGTATCGTAAGGTTAGCTTACATAGTATCGTAAGGTTAGCTTACATAGTATCGTAAGGTTAGCTTACATAGTATCGTAAGGTTAGCTTACATAGTATCGTAAGGTTAGCTTACATAGTATCGTAAGGTTAGCTTACATAGTATCGTAAGGTTAGCTTACATAGTATCGTAAGGTTAGCTTACATAGTATCGTAAGGTTAGCTTACATAGTATCGTAAGGTTAGCTTACATAGTATCGTAAGGTTAGCTGGACTGCTGGTAATGGAGATGCCTGTTTCTATGTTGGTTGCTATGCACTCGTACATGCCCGCATCAGCTACTCTGTGTGTGTGTGTGTGTGTGTGTGTGTGTGTGTGTGTGTGTGTGTGTGTGTGTGTGTGTGTGTGTGTGTGTGTGTGTGTGTGTGAAGAACATACCTATCAGTTCTCACAATCATCAGGTCACTGTCATCTTGATACTTCCTGCTTTGGTTGAACACCTGAGGGGGTGAGAAGAGACAAAGTGGCATTTTTTCAGTGGGCCTATATTCCATCGAGATATGCGGGACAGGATGCTTTCAATAACCTGTAAAAGCTTCAAGACAAAATTTCAATTTGCGCCTAAGGGCTAGTAGAGCATGGGTTGCCTTCGAGCCTGAGACCAAGCTGAGAGTCACTACTCACTCAGCCACCCATCACCGAAGTAGAATAATTTGTCACCGGTCTTTGATTGAAGGTCCAGTGGAAGACGACATTCGAGCGGTCAGACACGTCGCATCGGAGTCTCGCTTCCGAGCCCTCAACCACGTCGAGACTCGGAGGCGATGGATCGAAGTAGATGCTCTGCTGGAAGGAGCCCAGTATGCTGCTTATTCCTCCCGTCCCTCCCATTCCATCCATTTCTCTTCCCCCCCCCATGGAAGTGTCGTGACCTATCAAGCTAGCCACTCCGTCTACTTCTATTCCTGTGGCTTTTGTTGTTATTCGTGTGATATTTTTTGTTGTTTGTGTGATGGTGTTGTTATTTTATCGATTAATTTCATGTTGTTATTGTTTTCTAGGAAGCCATGATCTTAAAAATCACCGCATCTGCTAGCTTTGCTATTTGCTAATTGATGTATGTATGTATGTATGTATGTATGTATGTATGTATGTATGTATGTATGTATGTATGTATGTATGTATGTATGTATGTTTGTATGTATGTATGTATGTATGTATGTATGTATGTATGTATGCATGTATGTTTGAATGTAGGTATGTAGGGGAGACTGGGAAAACTGTTACGAACTTGGTCAAATAACTGGAAAAATAATTGTATGTATGTATGTATGTATGTATGTATGTATGTATGTATGTATGTATGTATGTATGTATGTATGTATGTATGTATGTATGTGTGTGTGTGTGTATGTTTGAATGTAGGTATGTAGGGGAGACTGGGAAAACTGTTACGAACTTGGTCAAATAACTGGAAAAATAATTGTATGTATGTATGTATGTATGTATGTATGTATGTATGTATGTATGTATGTATGTATGTATGTATGTATGTATGTATGTATGTATTTATGTATGTATGTATGTATGTGTGTGTGTATGTTTGAATGTAGGTATGTAGGGGAGACCGGGAAAACTGTACGAAATTGGTCAAATAACTAGAAAAATAATCTCACAAACTGTAAATGTAATACTAAAAGTAATAAAAAAGTAGCTGTATTACAAACTAAATAAAAAGATTTTCGGACAGCTCCTGGTATAGATTTTAAATATGCCATCCTAACTGAACTGGCGAAGAATTTTATATTTGCACCTGCATGCCAGGCACACATTGAAAGAGTGTGTTCTGTATATGGAGACTTAACTTACTGGAAAAAATGAAGAAAAAAATAGGAAATAAGAAATTTTTTGAAAGGGATAAAACATTATTAGTTTAACTTTTTTTTTAGTCTATATCGTTCACAGCCTGACAGACGCAAGTCATGTTACAATGGTTCTAGGAACCATGGTCCTTATGCGCCGAGACGCCACTCCACACGACGTACACATCTTTCAATGCATACGTCGCAAACACCGCATTATATACACTAGGTATATGATAGTTCACGTTACTTGTCAGGGATTCGAACAGGCGACCTTTAAGCTGCAAGTCTGACGTCTACCATCTAAGCCATCCCCGCTCCCCAATAAATTAACTAAATATGTTTTTTTCTTTGAAGTGAAAACTAATCCATTTTTTATTAAGTTTTGTTGTTTGTGATTTGCTAACTAATAACTTATATTGAAAGTGAAAAAAATAACAACTGCAAAATTAACTGGAAAAGATGAAAAATATATCTGTGACTGAAATAGTAGCTTAAAAGATCAAATGAACTGTAACTGAAGCATTCGGATGGAACAACATTGGATCGGAGCTAGATAACAAGTCGTAAAGATGACGAATGTCTTAGTTTTAAAAAATGTATGCATGGACAGGCAAGATACTTCGTTTGTCTTCGATGATTATCCTTAATTTATTACTATAAATATTTGCCTATTTATAGACATGGCAATAAAAACGAACATTTATAGCCAGACAGTTCGGGGTAAGATGGTGGGGGCAAGATGACAAGCTCGTGATTTTTGCCCGTGTTGCAGAATTTATCAAACTTACTATGATTATGATAGTGAAGCATTTGTGCTGTTTTAATTATAAGTTAATTATTAGATAATTACGGATGTCCAGATTTCCTTTCATTTTCATATTATAATGTATTTAATCAATTGGCTGTAAGACGTGAGGTAATTACACCTTCAAGATGTGAAAATCTGTTTATAATTTGTTTAACGATAAAAGTATTAAAATGTGCAAACATTCTCAGTGTTGTCGTCCCTCCTCAATGCCTGAATCAGCACTGCGGCAAAATGAAAATTTGTAGGATATGAAAAAAGAAATTATTTCCTCTTCCTATTTATGTGAAAATATAAGTGTTGAGACATAGGAATACTCTGAAAGTTCATTTAAAATAATTATTATTTCTAAAAATGGAAAAAAAACAACATAAACTGTTGACATAGTTATCTGGCCCCGGTGCCCTTATACATGTAATACATACATGTATGTATCAGAGTATGTATGCATGTGTTTACGCAACTTTAATAATACTCGTCGTTGTATTGTATTGTAGGGGAAGGTGTACAGTGTCGATCACTTTTTACAAAAATGTTTATAGCTCAACATGTTATAAAATATTATAAATATCATTAAGATTTCATTAAGATTTCATTCTCTACTTGATTCATTTATCTAATTGAAATGGTTTTTAGTCAAATTAAGTTTCAACCCTTCAACATTCCTTCAAAGCAACAAGTTTTGCACGCTTCTTGCATCTTCATTAGGTACAACCAAAGACAGTCACCGAAAGTGCCACTCAAACTCTGAAAGAAGTGTCACACTTCTGGAAATAGCATGTATTCCAATTCAAAAAGGCTACAATATAATTAAAAAGTATAAAAAAAATTATGTTATTTGGATAAAACTAAAGAAAAGTTCATCTCGGCAAAGCTATAAAGAAAGAATAAGCGTGAATTTAGAGAAAGTTTGCAGGATCTGTTTGACATTTTCATGTTCTCACTAAGATCACGGCTCAAGAAAACAAAGAGTTCCTTCGAGCACAACGAGGAAAAGGAGCACGTGGAAGCATGGGTCTTTGGACCATAGACAAGGTGTTGCTTCGGAAAGATGATAAAACCAGAAAACGCCTGCTGGAAAAAGAAGCTTGAAAGAACAAGGAAGCTGGAAAGAACAAGGAAGCTGGAAAGAACAAGGAAGCTGGAAAGAACAAGGAAGCTGGAAAGAACGAGGAAGCTGGAAAGAACAAGGAAGCTGGAAAGAACGAGGAAGCTGGAAAGAACAAGGAAGCTGGAAAGAACAAGGAAGCTGGAAAGAACGAGGAAGCTGGAAAGAACAAGGAAGCTGGAAAGAACAAGGAAGCTGGAAAGAACAAGGAAGCTGGAAAGAACAAGGAAGCTGGAAAGAACAAGGAAGCTGGAAAGAACAAGGAAGCTGGAAAGAACGAGGAAGCTGGAAAGAACAAGGAAGCTGGAAAGAACAAGGAAGCTGGAAAGAACAAGGAAGCTGGAAAGAACAAGGAAGCTGGAAAGAACAAGGAAGCTGGAAAGAACAAGGAAGCTGGAAAGAACAAGGAAGCTGGAAAGAACGAGGAAGCTGGAAAGAACAAGGAAGCTGGAAAGAACGAGGAAGCTTGAAAGAACAAGGAAGCTGGGAAGAACGAGGAAGCTTGAAAGAACAAGGAAGCTGTGTGGAAACGACAAGCAGAAATACGGATCGAGTTCAGCAGCAGTGACACCGACGGTGATAGAAACAAGCAAAACCAAAGATAAGCACACTCTAAGTCAAAGGACGAGTACTGATGAATGGGAGTGCGACGAAGATTATATTGTAGGTCAGAGGAGGACTAGAAGTGGTGGACGATGCGCCTAGGCGGAAGTTGCTTCAATAAAGGCGTTCAATGGCGTGTTGTCTAAGCAAGCAGATCGAGAACAATTCCTACTCAAAATTGTAGTAAAACACCGACTAACAAATCTCATTTTGATCATGCTTTCGTAGAAAAATAAACATAATAAAAATAAACATATTTATTAATGTCTTTTAGTTAAAAGGAGTTTTCTGAATAAATTGAAGTTCGTGATCTTATTTTGGAAACTCTATTTTCAATATAAAAAAGATGAATAAATGTTCCTGAATATTTTAAATATGGCGGAACTTTCATGGTGTTGCGCCAGTGATGAATACTGAAATAATCACTTGAAAAAAATATTTTTTTAATATAAAAAAAACCAAAAATAAATTTAAGAGATTTAAAAATCCAAATGTTCATTGGCACCCTAGCGTGCACTTTGCTCTTTTAAAACACATTTGTCACAATTACGATCAGAAGCAACAACGACGTAAGACATTAGCGTGCGAATATGAGACACACTCATCATAATCATAATCATAATCATCATCATCATCGGGCGAGTGCAGGAGGCATCTTTCTCCGAGAAAATTATTTCTCCACATCTTGTTGTTCACTGCCAACGATTTCATAATAATTATAATAATAATTATAATAATAATAATAAGCTTGCATCGAAAATGCTCTTTTGAACACCGATGATTCGCAGGCATGGAGCAAAACAGAAATGCAAACGGCTTGAAAGATGCAGATCTTGAAATCTCATTTCAACGCAGTGAAGCCAAAGTTTTAAACTCGTCTTCGATTTTATTGGACGGATAGCTTTTATATAGACTAAAGAGAGCACTCTTCATTTCCGGTCCCATCCTGGTCACGAAATGTTTTTCCCGTCTCCGTTGAAACGTGTTCTTTCCAACCTTGAATTAGATATTCATTCCCTTTTGGAAGCGAGCAGTCCAGCAGTCACCCTATTGTTACCATCCACGTGGCTCCGTACTCACGTCGTTGGTCGGCCTTCTCGAGGGCATTGAGTTGCTCGTTGAGATGAGCTTGTGGATCGTTGTCAAAGGCGCTTGATATTCGGGACTGCAGCAAGTTCCACTGCTCTTTATGGCTTAACTCTCGTACTTTTTGCTGGTCTTGTTGCATTCGTCCAAGAGAGCCAGGGTTGAAGGGGACACCCAATGGGCGTACTTGTGTTTTGTCTGCTTCTTCAGAATCTTTCGCTCGCATAACGCAGTGCCTTGTCCAGTGTGTTTGTCTTCAGCTGGATTTCGTTGGTGCAAGGGATAATTGTTTATTTAAAAGCTTTGAAAATCAATTTTAAAGTGCACTTCCAAAGACACGTTTAGTTTCTGGAACTTTCAGCTTACTCCAGTTGTACTTGCACCTTCCGTTTGGCAACCGCTTGGTTGCTCGCAGGGAAAGTTGGAACTGAGCACTAACTACCTTATGATCGGAGCCGATGTTCATGGTGTTGTAGGCTCGACAGCTGGCGATAGACTTCACCACTTGGTGCTGATTGCAAGGTGGTCTATTTGCTGTTTGCCGCCATCCGGCCATCCGGCCAAGTGTAAGTCCCAAGTCGGGACTTTCTGTTCTTGAAGTGTGTGTGTGATATTTTCAAGTTTGAGGTTTTGCGTAGACTGACAAGTTCCAGCATGAAAACATACCCAGCCTACAATTCTTGGGGTTGTCTCGTGGTCGTCAATTCCAAGGCGCCCGTTGAAGTCGCCAGCTAACATGTGACCGTGTACAGGTGTGCTGCAAACTGCCTCTCGCAGGTCATCGTAGAAGTTGTTTTCTCCATGGAGGTTCAGTAGGTATATATGCAGAGGCAATGCACAGAGCCTCTTCAAATCCAACTAATTTGAACAGCTTGTTTGCTCGAATAACTGGCTCAAATTAGATGTTGATATTTAAATTTGTGTTTATTTATTCATTTTTTCTTTCTTTTGAATGATGCTTACTTTTATAAATAAATTCTGATAAAACTTTGATAGTTTAATTTAATTTGTAAGAGAATATTTAAAATACAATTTACACTAATGTCAAATTAGCTGATACCACATTGCGTAAAACACAATAAACCTTCGATTAAAATTGTTAGTCGTTCGATTAACTATGAATTTTTTCATTATTCGATTAACTTCGATTAAAATTTTTAATACATCGAATTACAATTTATTGAATTGAGTTTCATTGTAAGATAAATTATTTTATAAGACGTGAAGGTGAGCACCCACGAAGCTTTCTTTCCAAGTCGGCACCACGCTTTCGGCAGGACATAGACAGATGCATTAGGAGTTTGATGGAGAGATTGTATGAAAGGATTAAAGAAGATCCTACAGAAAAAGCTTGGAGGAATAAAGAAAAAATTGCCGAAATGCATGGAAGAAATCATGGAAGAATGCATGGAAGAATGCATGGAGTGGTTGATGGCGGAGTATCTCGAGTGTTTGATTCATGGGCTCTCGGCTATCTTATCGTGGCATGCTGGATAAGAGGTTGTGTAGCGGAGCCTTGCTGGAAAGCTAATGAAAAAGAGTTCGAGGTAGATGGATGTTGCAATGGTAATTCTAATGGTGGAATGATGATGGTTGAATGATGATAATGATGGTAGAATGAGGGATTGTGATGGTGGAATAAGGAATTGTAATGGTGGAATGAGGAGTTGTGATGGTGGGATGAGGGATTGTAATGGTGGAATGAGGAGTTGTGATGGTGGGAGGGATTGTAATGGTGGAATGAGGAGTTGTGATGGTGGGATGAGGGATTGTAATGGTGGAATGAGGGATTTTGATGGGGGAATGAGGGATTGTGATGGAGGAATGAGGGGTTTATCAACCTCCGGCAAGAATTCAAAAACTTTTATATTGTGATTGGAACACTGGAACCTACATTTTTTTCTCCATAAATTATTCTGTTTATTTTTCTGTTAAGCCATCCATCAAATAAATTGTCTCATTAACTGATTCATCCATTCATTCATCCACCCATCCGTCTATTTATCCATTCAATTATTTATCTAATCAATTATTGATCTAGTTACTTACCCACTCAATTTTTCACCATCCATCGATCAAAAAATCAAAAGTAGAATTATTGGCAGAACCATTTTATTTCACTGAATAAGTTGGTATTCAAAAAAGGCCGTTAACTTTTTTCTTAAACCTCAAACAGACACTATCCTTTTCTAACTAAAAGTCTTGGTTACACCTCCCACCTCAGAAGTACAATGAGCCACGCCTCGGAGACTTGGGTGGTCACCACAGATGCAATGAATCGTTTTCATTGGAATGTCTGTGCTATGGTCCGTTGGATGTGCAACATCAAATCAAAAGATATCTTCAGTTTAACAAAGCTCCAACAAATGACGGGATTCCAGGATATTGGTGGTGTTTAAATCGAGAAGAGCGAGATGGTTTGGGCATGCGGAAACTAATCCAGCGAGGATCAGCAGAGAGAAGAATGCAGGTTTCAGGTACGGAGAGACCAGGTATGCCAGAAAAGTCTTGGAAGGAGTTGTTCGCCAAGACTTTGGGAGGCTTGGAGCAAGTAGTCAGAGGAGGTCAGAGAAGAAAGAAGAAGCGATTCAGACAGTTCAGACAGGCCCCACCACCAAGAGAGGAAATCTTTTATAATCATATGCACAAAATGAAGCTGGATACTCATGTTGGACTCTCTCTTGGAGTTCTAACTTGTGGAGATGTTCGTTCATCAGTAGTATATGTGTACAGTCGTGCACGAAGCATGTGTGCAGTGTACGTGTATATGTTACGGTCAATGTGTAGAATTAAGCAATCTACAAAATTTTTAGGCAATCCATGGAATGTCTAATTCAATCAGTCAGTCTTTTTTTTGGTCTATATTACTCACAACCTGACAGACGCAACCATGTTACAATGGTTCTGAGAAGCATGGTTCTTATGCATTAGAGACGCCACTCCACACGACGTACACATCTCTCAATGCATACGTCGCAAACACCGCATCACATACACTAGGCAGAGATTCTGTCGACTTTTTTACGATTTATCAAATAAAAATCTATTCGTCTTAATCTTGTCGCAATGAAATTGTAAAGTAAATATTAAAACGTACTATATGAAATTGTAAACTAAGTATTAAAACGTAATATAAAAAATCATGTTTTTCAAATAAATGCTATCCATCTTTAAGTTGTAGACATTCCGTGGATTGTCAGTCCTAAACATGGTCTGTAACATATATACAAAGGTATGAACACATGATTAATGGTGCCTTAATACCTTTTTAATGCCACATTCAGACATAATGAACGAGGAACGGCCATTGTCGACGCCATTTTGAATTAAAATGCAGTCTTTATTCAAACTTTGAATTGAAATTCATGTTTTCTGTATTCAGAGAACTCGACGTCATAAACGATTTGTTGATGTTTCACGATGAAGTTATGTTTTAGTGATGATGCCACAGTGAAGAACAGCGTGATGATGTTGTGAGGGTGTGATGGAAGGGGTGACGTCAGCAGAACTTGCAAACTCAATATCAAGTTTCAAGTCTTCAAGGAAAACAATTCAGTTTGCACAGCGTTCCATGAAATCACATGCAACAACATTTTAAACCTCTCAAGCCACCACCACGCTCCCAACAACATCCTCAACCCCCCAACAACATCCTCAACCTCCCAACAACATCCTCAACCTCGTAACAACATTCTCAACCTCGCAACAACATCTTCAACCCCCCAACAACATCCTCAACCTCCCAACAACATCCTCAACCTCGTAACAACATTCTCAACCCCCCAACAACATCTTCAACCCCCCAACAACATCCTCAACCTCCCAACAACATCCTCAACCTCGTAACAACATTCTCAACCTCGCAACAACATCTTCAACCCCCCAACAACATCCTCAACCTCCCAACAACATCCTCAACCTCGTAACAACATTCTCAACCTCGCAACAACATCACCCATCACAAATAGTCACAACACCCTCTCTCTAACCACTCTCTCATCCAAAGCAACCTCGCCCACCTTGCAGACATGCCATCAAGAGAACCGCCAGCACCGTCTGCATGCTTCCACTCTTTCTCCAAGGAAAATTCTTTCAAAAATTGTAATTTCAACTTTTCAAATCTTTTTTAAATCTTCAACACTGGTGGCACTATTGTGGTGAATTTAACAAAAAGTACTGAGACACTTTGATATCACTTGAACACTACTGAATCATTCAAACACGCTGATTTGTTATCCACTTCGAGAATTTCGAAGACGCAGAGTTGCAGTTCTTTGGGGACGTGAGTGAGGTGTAGACGATGCGTGAAGCTTATAACTCATTGTGTTAGCGTGCAAGACATAACCTCCCGCTCACTATACACACTGTATGTTTGTGTGTGTGCGTGTGCGCGTGTGTTTGTGTGTGTGGGTGTGGGTGTGTGTGCGCGTGCGTGTGTGTGTGTGTGTGTGTATGTGTGTGTGTGTGTGTGTGTGTGTGTGTGTGTGTGTGTGTGTGTGTGTGTGTGTGTGTGTGTGTGTGTGTGTGTGTGTGTGTGTGTGTGTGTGTGTGTGTGTGTGTGTGTGTGTGTGTGTGTGTGTGTGTGTGTGTGTGTGTGTGTGTGTGTGTGTGTGTGTGTGTGTGTGTGTGTGTGTGTGTGTGTGTGTGTGTGTGTGTGTGTGTGTGTGTGTGTGTGTGTGTGTGTGTGTTTGTGTGTGTAACGAGCTGAACGAGTGGTCAGTTTATTCAACTTGAACGTTTGGACAAAGAATAGTTCTGTCCATTGTCTAACTTACAGTGTCTTTGTGAATGTGTATGTGTGTTAAACACACATACACATTCACAAAGACAATCGTGAACATACAAACACTGTTCTTCCACTCCTAATTGTGCTTACGGATGTTCATTGAGTTTAATCATTTCGAATTATTTCAAATTACGCATTCTAGCCACACTAATGCACACCACCTCCTTTCAACAATCTCTTCCCTCTCAAGCAGCACCTTGTCCCTTCCTCAGTCCCTTCGCTCCCACCCTCATCGTTATTATCATTATTACTATCACCATCATCGTCAAAACCGTACTAATCCTTATCATCACCATCATCATCGTCGTCGTCATCCTTTTCAAACATCCTATCATCATTATTAATATAATCAACATCATCACTATTACCCTCACCATTTCCACTCTCAACCATCACCATTTTCACTCTCAACCATCACCATTTCCACTCTCAACCTCATCCTCCTCATTCATTTCTTTTGCGGTACAAGTCTCCGAAGCTGTCGTAGTCATCGATTGAATCGAAGTACCTCTTGCCTTTGCCTGCTTGTCTGCCCTGCTGTCTGTAGGTGGGCGAGGGCGTTGTGGTAGTAGGAGTGGAATTAGGGCAGGATATGGTGGTTAGGGTGGAGAACATTTGGCTGATGGTGTGAGGAAAGAATTTTTGTCATTTGTTTTTCCATGTTTTTGGCTTCCAGAAAGATGTTGATATTCCTGTTTTCATATCAATCTCAATGATATCAATAGCACAACAACAACATCTTCACCGACAGTAAAGGAAGTGTCGAAAGCCTACGAAACGCAGCAAGATTCGACGATCCGCAGCTCAGTAGGACAAAAGAGGATCTCATGAGAGCCAGCCGTAGCAATAAGTTGACAGTACAGTGGATCCCTGGAGTCACGGGCGTTCAAGGTAACGAGGCGGCAGACAAAGCCGCACTCACCGCAAGCCAAGGCGAGCAACCACAGTCAGTCACATGGTCGGCAATCAAGAGTATCCTCAAAAGAAGTATGAAACTTCTTGAGCTGTTGGATCCCAGACGAAAACGAATCTACGGTGCCCCACTGAAAAGAGAAGATGGCACCGGTAGGCGAGCAGAGACACTTCTGGCCCAGCTACGCAGCGGCCACTGTCCAGCCACAGCGTTCTACCGAAGGAGCATCCTGAATGAAGACGCCACCTGTGAGCTGTGTGGTGAAGTGGAGACCAGCCCAGACCACTTCTGGGACTGCAAGAGCAGCAGGAAAGAGAGAGAGGAGCTCATCCACACAGATCAATGCGATGAAGCTCTGAGAGAGAGAGGGGGGGAAGTGTTCACCTACCTTCTCCGCATGAGACCGGTATGATGCGGTCATGCGGATTAGGAACAAAGAACTAAAAGCGACAACAACAACAAAATACTTTTCATGGAGCTTGTAGAAGACTGGAGCGTAGGCTTCAGGATACGAAGGTGAACCCCCGAAGAGCGCGTCCTCTTGGCGTGGGTAGTTCTGTGGTGGGAGCAGTGGTCTTTCAACTCACATATTTGAAGTTTGAAAGATAGATATTTGAAATCAGAAACTAAGAAGTGAAGCCAAAATATAATAAATATTGCATATTTATAATGCACCAAGGCACGCAACTGAGGTGCCACTCAAACGACATAAGTCGTGAAACACCGCATCATATACACTAAGTTCTATATATAGATAGATAACGGTTGGCTCAATGGGGATTCGAACAGGCAACTTTTAATTTGCAGGCTCAACGACTTTACCATCTAAGCCAACCCGCTCGCCGAAGTTTTGTCTTTCCGATTATATGGGTAAATTGCACTGAAAGTTGTAAAGAAAACATGTGGATCGAATCCGCCGGTTCTAGGATAAAAAGTCTTCGAATAAAAAGTCTTCGGATAAAAAGTCTTCGGATAAAAAGTCTTCGAATAAAAAGTCTTCGGATAAAAAGTCTTCGGATAAAAAGTCTTCGGATAAAAAGTCTTCGGATAAAAAGTTTTCCGGATAAAAAGTCTTCAAGATAAAAAGTCTTCAGGAAAAAAATCTTCAAAAAATTAATTTTTAAGTAAAAATACGTGATTAATACGTGATTCTTAAAACTTAAAGAATAAAATTTAATACTTTTATCAAATGTTTACTATATTTTTTTCGTTCAATCTCGAAATAGCATTTGAATAAATTTGACTTAGTTGTTGTTGATTCCTCACTTTAATCATTAAGTTTTCTGCTTGTTCTCGATCGTGGTTTTTTTACGAGACGTAACCTATGTAGCCTGAAAAATATTCAGCAAATAATTTATTTAAAAAGTGTCCAAACAGTTCAAGAGGGACAAAAAATATGCAGACAAAGGACAGATAGGAGGAGAATATAATGGAGAAGATAGGGTTTGAGCTCAAGGACTGTTTGTTTATTCTACCTGCAAGTTCTATTCCCTGTGAATGGAATTTGTCAACCTGTGGTCGTTTAACTTCAGACCCAAGATCAAATATTTTGAAAGCTAAAATTGATGGTTTAACCCGTGTTAAAAGCAATAAAGATTTGATTGAATTACTCAAAAACAATGACTAACTTAAATACTTCATTTCAATCAATATTTGAAATTTGATTCGTGTTTTTTTTAAATTTTGTTAAAAGAAATAATTTTTGACTTTCAAATAAGGAACTTTAAGAAATGTTTGGACTAGCAAGTTTGGGACCGGTGAAAACGGAAGCAAAAATAAATAAATAAACAAGTTTTTGTTGTTGAAATGGGTCGGGTACGGACCGGGACCGGGAATCGAGTTGCGGTAACTGAAAGGAAATCAAAATTCTGATGGTCCATCGGGAACGGGACGGGACTGGAAATGAAAAATTGTTCGTGTCCGACCTTTAGTTTGAAGTTCAACGACCACATATTGAAAAATTCCTTTCACAGATAACTTGCAAATATACTAAACCAAATTTTGGCTACTTCTGGTAGTATTGGAAAATTGCTCATTTTACTCTAATCAAATAAAACATTATTATAATCTTCAATTTTTTTTTAAATGTAGTGCTGGAGGTTTTGACATTGACAATGGTGGCTTCGTTATACATTTATAGTGCATTTAATACTTATTTTAAGTACGGAGTATCGATGAAATAGAGATTTCCATACTAAGAAGTTTGCTGAAAAATCATTGTTAAAGAATCCAATCCCAATAAATTTTATTCCCGTTTTTCCTGTTCCCTATTTAAAAGTTGATTCCCGTTACCCGATTTGAATGTTGATTCCCGTTCCCGTCCCGAAAACCTATTCCCGGTTCCCGACTTTTTTCGTCCCGGAATTAATTTTCATTCCCGTTCTCGCGGGAGTCCCGCAGGTACCCGCGGGTATCCGGTCCGATCTCTAAAAACTATACAGCCTTCACCAAACAAAAGACTACAAACATATATCTAGAGATTCTGAAGACGAAGATACCTCAATGATTACTAAGTCAATCATTAAACGTTATCGAACAGAATCTGAGGTAAGTTTTGAGAGTTGCCTTCTTGTTTGGTGGCAACAACATATCCGGCTCTTGCGAAACTGGCAAGAAAGTACTTGTCATCTCCTGCAAGTACAGTTTCATGTGAACGTATATTCAGCTTGTCAAGACACATAGTTAGCGAGAAAAAAGTATCTTTAGATCCAACAAATTTTGACAAACTTGTTTGCTTGAGTAACTGGCTAAAAAGGATGTGTGACAGTTGCATTTTTTATCATTTATGGATTCTTTTTTTCATTTAAAATGTTGATTACTTTTATTTTAAAAATCTGATAAAATTGTTATTAAATTTGTACATTTGTAAGAAAAAAAATTAAATACTATTTTAGATTAATTTCAAATAGGCTAAAAACATTGCGTTAAAATATTTGTGCCGCCCACACTACCCTGGGCTTCAGAGGTGGCATAAATAAAGTTCTGCAATTGGTTGAAATAGATATAAGGATATATCAGGTTTTACAAAGTTTTATGGTGGAAATAAACGTTTATAAAATAACTTCTAGTGTAGTTGGATATGCACTTGACATGTGTCTTCAGCTGGTGGCTCCTGAGCTCAGCCAAACCTTGGAACCGATTCAATGAGTTTCTTCTCTACCTTGAGTTAATAATGGTATCCAGTGGGCTGTTTTTTTTCACGAAAACAACAAGTTCAGGTTTTTCCAAAGCAACAACAATTTTTTTTCACCACTTTAATGATCTCACTGAGTTTTCAAGCCAGAACCCAGAGATAAACAATCGCCTAAGCTGTCTAGTCAGAGAAGTTATGGAACCTATCTATTTGTATATGCAGTTGATGTCAGAAGCAGCAGTTGAGCACTTGGAGTAAGTCTATAAGTTATTTTTTATTATGCAGCCCTTTCTCAAGACGGTTTTAGATAGGCAAAAGAGATATTAGGACATTGATGAAGAAGCCTTACCTATCGAGTACCCTATCAGTGAGCAGACTTCTGAAATCGATGACACTCTTGTTCACAACCTTAGAATAGAGAGGCAGTGTGGTAAGGTGAACCATAGACTAAAGAAACTAGTAAAGTGAATGCAGTCATTAGATCCATCATCCTATAAAAGAGCTTGCAGCCTAGAGATGGACAGATCCCTTCTTTCGGAGACTTCAAGGCAATGGGTCAAGCAAATAAACAGTCAAAACATAACTTTAAAAAAAAAGAAAAATAAGTTTTTTTATAAATAAAAAAAAAGCTGGTTTATAGAAAGAAGCGAAAAAGACTTGAACTTTTATGCCTGTTTAAATCAAAAAATGATCCTTTCACTGAAAATAAAAAAGTTAAAAAAAGAATTTATAAATAAAATTGGTTTTTTTACATAATATTTAGAAAACATCTTCATTTAAACAGAAAAAATTATTCTTTAACCATTATTTGCTCAGTGTTTCTATATTGAAACATCAAGAAAAAAATGTAACAGAAAATTAAATAACCAGTAAATCTTTAATTTTTAAATTAAAGTGTTTTTATGAATGAATTAATTACAATATGGTTACAATAGTTTGTTGATTATCTAAAAATTATATTTTTAGTGATTTTATTTGCTAATTTGAAAAAGAAAACAAATATTTTGAGAATATGGCTAAAAAAAATAATGACGAACATTTTCAAACTTTCTGTATTTTGTTTATTTGTGTGCCTATTCTTAATAATTCATCCTTCTTTTATATATAATTAAAATGTCCTCATCAATTTCTAATCTACTTATCATAAATTTTTAACAAATTATGAATATTCCATTATTGGAACAGTGAGCATGAATTGTATTATAGTGTCAAGTTGTATTATAATTTTCAAATATTCATTTCATTCGTTGTGCAAAAAACAAAAAGAATATTTTTTTAGTGAAGTTAGACCTCTAATTGTTTTGCTAAATCAAAAATTTATAGAAATTCTTTCTTGGAAGCATCATTGTAGATGAAAGAATGGCACAATACATTATGGAAAAATTTATGAGAGAAAAGCCAATAAAGTTCGGGTTTAAGTTTCGGTGTTTTCGCAACCGTCTCGGTTATTCAATTCAATATGAGCCCCACCAGGGAACAACAGGTCCCGTATATGACAAGGAGTTGGGCCTTGGTGCCAGAATTGTTTTGATTTTAGTTTCCAAACTACCAAATGTTTTTACAGAGATAGATTTTTCAGGTCATGAAGCTAATTGATGAACTTCAAAGAGGAGGTTATGAATACTGTGGGACATTAAGGTCCAACAGAATAGGAAAATGTCCAGTTATGCTAAGAATTAGCATTGCTAAGTACACGTTTAAAAAAAATTCTAAGGGTTTTTTTATAATAAACTGGGAAAAGCATCCAATAATGAAAAATTAATAAGGAATGATAACTCTCTAGTTTATATCATAAGAAATGTCAAGGGCATCAATCTAGTTGTTTCATGTCAATGATGGATATCAACAGAAGAGTTTGATATGCCAGTCTTCCCCAGGTAGTGGAAGGGCCAAAAGTGGAAATCCTGTGAAAAGTCCAGTGCCAAGCCCTATATGGTTCAATAAGCTAGAACTTTATTTAATTTCAACAGAAAAGCAAACCAGGTACGCTCTTTGCAAAAATAACAAAACTAGAATGTGTGAAAAAGGCTTGAAAACCTTTTATACAAAATTTTAATTTATTTAAATAATTTTATTTTGATATAGATAAAAATAATAATTTTTAAAAAAATGATTTGATAACAAAACATTGGATTCATTGTTAAATTTGACTCCTCCCGTTATTATGTTAAATGCAGTTTTCCATTTTTTGAGTACACCAGCCACGGAGAGTATTTTTCCCACCATTGATAAGTAACTCATTGTTATTATGCTGTTTGTGAGTATGTACTCAAAAAACACAAGTTATTAACGTTTTGTTACTTGGTAAAATTTTTCTCAGTTGTAAAAGAAGAGCAGCTGCCTCCCCCCACTCCGGGATATGCCCATGATTGGGCACAAGCACTCCTATGTTAAATTGTATAAACTCTTTTTCGTTTGAATTTAATTTTCATTTTTATAAATTATAGAATCGTCTGCAATTTTATGTATATTAGCGGAGATGAAAAAATATCATCTGTTAAATATAATGAAATTAAGTGCGTTGTGGTAGCTCAAACTGTGCTAATGTTAGTGAGATGAAAAAGACCAAACGTTGGAGCTCCAGCGCCAAGAAGCAAGTTGATGTAAAACAACAAACTGTTATTGACAGTTACAATGAGCAGATGGGAGGTGTTGACCTCGTTGACCGGTTTCTCCCTATTTACAGAGCCGTGATAGTGTCAAAGAAGTCGTGGTGGCGGTTGTTTTCGAACTTGTCAACTTGATGACGGTTGCCGCATGGAGATTACACGTCCCTTGTGCTGGAACTTTTGGTCAGCTACACTTTCGTAGATTTGTTGTACGTCAGCTGATGCAATCCCCAGGAAACAGTTCCAGCAACTGGTCCATCGAGCACTCCAGTTGACGTCATTTTATCAAGTCAAGCAAACAACTACGTTGCAAATTATTCCAGATATCTTTGACGTTTAAAAAAACAGATTACTTTTTTCCCAACATTAAGAAGGCATTTTAAATTTTATTCACTCTACCCTGTACTAACAGCCCTTGAAAGTTCGTTTATCTCCCTTCGGCGATCTGAGACAGGCCTGAGAAGCACAAGAGAGCTCGAAAGTTTCAATTTATACATTTCAAAAGATCTAAATAAATAAGGAACTACTCAACATTAAGGAGTAGTTACACTCATTCTTCACTAAATTTGATTACATTCATATCTAGTTTTATCTAGCCCTTTGAGGGAAGCCACAATGCTAATGTGGCCCTCGAAAAAACTTTGTGAACCAGAAAAAATAACACAAGTAACAATTGACAGTAATCTCCATTTATAAAAAAAGTTTTTTTAGTAGAAAAAATCATTTATAAAAGGGGGGTAGCTGCCTGCCTTTTCCCCCTTACCTTGAATACGACTAAAGAAATAATTAAAATATTTTCATAATTTCTTATTTTCTTTGATTCAGACTGATCAGATGTTAAAATAATAAGAAATTTTCTTTTTTCATTTGAGTCTTCTTCAAGTTTTTCAGGAGAATAATTAGGCTTGAGTGAAATTTCCATCTTGCTCTCTTTTCCATCTTCTTTTCCTTATTTTCTCTTCTATTTTTCTTCTTGTTTGAGACTTTCATTTCAACAACCTTAGCCTGTCCATTGGATGTGTATTATATATTCTCTTTCTGTTTCAGGAAAGCAAGTGACTTTTTTTGTTGGTTTATACTGTTCACAGCCTGACAGACGAATGCCATGTTACAATGGTTCTGAGAACCATGGTTCTTATGCGCCGAGGCGCCACTCCACACGACGTACACATCTTTCAATGCACACGTCGCAAACACCGCATCATATACACTAGGTATATGATAGTTCACGGTTGCTTGTCAAGGATTCGAACAGGCAACCTTTAAGTTGCAAGACCGACGTCTACCATTTAAGCCATCCCCGCTCCCCGATCCCTTGGATCCTTCACTGGAATTTGATTAGCGGGTTGCAGTTCAATTTATATTTAAACTCTTGCGATTGAGTTGAAATTTCAAGTGGACGCTGATCCGTTTTTCAGGAGCGAAGGGAGGAATTGAACCCACGCTATTGGAGCTAATATGAAGCTTTTTACCGTAAGGCCAAAGTGAAAGTTAAGTGAGAATTCAAATGATTTTAAAACATTCGCTAGAAGTTGAAATACAGTTCGATAAGCCGTTTGATTGATTGTCTGAGAGAAAAAACGTTAAAATAAAAAAGAGAATTTTTTTATAAAAAAAAGTTATTTTATGGAAAATGTTAGTGGAGCAGTGATTGAGCCATCGATCGGAGCATCGCAAGCGATATTACGCCTGCGTGACTGCTCCGCCTCGCTGGGGAATTGATAAGGCCTGATCACTGATTTTACCGCATCCCATGCCGTCCTAGGAATGCGATTGTGGTTTTTTAGCGTTTTTATAGCAGAGTTATTATCTCAAGAATTTAAAAAGAGTTGCATTGACATGAAGAAAAGAAGCAGAGCTGGAGATAGCAAACCTAATGGTTTTTGAAGGAGGTTACAACGTTAGACAAGATAAATAAACAAGTAGGGGAGAACGGAGCAAGATGCGCATATGAAAAACGTTAAAGATAAACAAGTGAGCATGGTATGGGCTAATGAACCCGTGGACGAGCGAGTGAGATTGAGCATGCATCGGTGAGCTCGCTCTTGGGACGAGCTCATCGATTGGCGAGGGAATTTAATAGATACTATGTGTATTTTATTAAAGTTCTTGCAATAACTTGTAATGATTAACTTTTTGTGTGGTATGTTGAGGTTTTCATGACTACTTCGATTGAGTTCTTCCATTTATTTACAGCAAATATGCATTTCTTTCTTGTCATATATTTCAGTTGAAATCTTCCATTTTATATAAAACAAGCTCGAATTAAAAATGTGTGATTTGGATGCAAGCTTGCAAAGGGTCGACCTGATTTTTTCAATGTTATTTAATTTCCCCTTCTCAGTGAGGGGCATAGTTCAACTAACATTGATAGTTAAACTATATTTGTTTTTTTTATGCCTAGTTCAACTAAAAAATTATGTTTACTCCAAATGACAGTTCAACTAAAGTATTACAGTTGCCAACTAAATAGTTTAACTTAAATATTTTAGTTATCCCGTTTTTTAAATATGAATTTTAGACAGAAAAACGCAATATAGTTAAAGTTTTCCATACTTTTCAAGGCAAGTACATTTAGAGTTTTTGGTTCTACTCGTTTCCTAATTGTTTTATTTTCTGTTCTTTTTGTGCTTAATGATACTGCGAATGCTTAGTGCTTGTCAATGTAGCAGTGTTAATGCTGCTTCAGATTCCGTCTATCAATAAGTGAATACAAAAAAAGTTGCAAAATAGTTGGAAGAAGTTAAACTACTTTTTTGAAGTTTTGTTAACTATTCTCAAAATAGGCGCATACCTATTAGATAAACTAATTACTTTAAGTGGAAAAATAGTTCTAGTTTAACTTGAGATATTTAGTTAGTTTCCTATCACTACCGGCTCTATTGTTTTCATTACGGCATTGAAGAGTGATGAAATCTACCTTTCCAAGCCTCCATTACATATAACTACAACAAAGAATATTGTCTGCTTCCAATAGTGGTCGATGCAGGCAAGTGACTTGCAAGGCGCTTATTCGGTACACATCAGAAGTGCTCGATTAAATCAGGCTTTGGACACCTCGCGAAATAGGCTGGTGATTTAACAGCGCGGTTCTTTGGCAGTTTGACCTTCCCGATCACCAAATCTTCAATTACTACGCAAGACACTTTGTTTATTAACTGTAGAAGCAGAAACATTGAATGAACTGAACTAAAAGCACATAAACAACGTACGGGAGAGGCGGTAATGAGAGGGGAAGAAGAGAGGACGAAGAGGAAAAAGAAAGACGTCAAGACGTTCCATGGAAGTCGCATGTCTGCTGTCTATGTGTGGTTTGGAAATGAGGTGAGTGTGTGGTTTGGAAGGGAGGTGAGTGTGTGGTTTGGAAGGGAGGTGAGTGTGTGGTTTGGAAAGAAGGTGAGTGTGTGGTTTGGAAGGGAGGAGAGTGTGTGGTTTGGAAGGGATGAGAGTGTGTGGTTTGGAAGAAAGGTGAGTGTGTGGTTTGGAAGGAAGGTGAGTCTGTGGTTTGGAAGGGAGGTGAGTGTGTGGTTTGGAAAGGAGGTGAGTGTGTGGTTTGGAAAGGAGGTGAGTGTGTGGTTTGGAAGGGAGGTGAGTGTGTGGTTTGGAAGGGAGGAGAGTGTGTGGTTTGGAAGGGAGGTGAGTGTGTGGTTTGGAAGGGAGGTGAGTGTGTGGTTTGGAAGGGAGGTGAGTGTGTGGTTTGGAAGGGAGGTGAGTGTGTGGTTTGGAAGGGAGGTGAGTGTGTGGTTTGGAAAGAAGGTGAGTGTGTGGTTTGGAAAGGAGGTGAGTGTGTGGTTTGGAAGGGAGGTGAGTGTGTGGTTTGGAAGGGAGGAGAGTGTGTGGTTTGGAAGGGAGGTGAGTGTGTGGTTTGGAAAGGAGGTGAGTGTGTGGTTTGGAAGGGAGGTGAGTGTGTGGTTTGGAAGGGAGGTGAGTGTGTGGTTTGGAAGGGAGGTGAGTGTGTGGTTTGGAAAGAAGGTGAGTGTGTGGTTTGGAAGGGAGGTGAGTGTGTGGTTTGGAAGGAAGGAGAGTGTGTGGTTTGGAAGGGAGGTGAGTGTGTGGTTTGGAAGGGAGGAGAGTGTGTGGTTTGGAAGGGAGGTGAGTGTGTGGTTTGGAAGGGAGGTGAGTGTGTGGTTTGGAAGGGAGGAGAGTGTGTGGTTTGGAAGGGAGGAGAGTGTGTGGTTTGGAAGGGAGGTGAGTGTGTGGTTTGGAAGTGAGGTGAGTGTGTGGTTTGGAAGGGAGGTGAGTGTGGTTTGGAAGGGAGGTGAGTGTGTGGTTTGGAAGGGAGGTGAGTGTGTGGTTTGGAAGGAAGGAGAGTGTGTGGTTTGGAAAGAAGGTGAGTGTGTGGTTTGGAAGGGAGGTGAGTGTGGTTTGGAAGAGAGGTGAGTTCGGAGTTTTTTGAATGGAGGTAGTGTGTTTTTTAAAAAGATTACAACTGACGTGTATTCTTTTTTAGATGAAGTAACATGATTCTATGGCTTGAAATACCAAATTGAGTGCTCAACATAAGTTCACAATGAAAATGTTTGAAAAAGTTCTTACGATCCACGGAATCTCAAAGTCACGTCACGAGAGCAAAAAAGCAAGATGAAAAAAGATGATGTGAGAAACTCTTGTGAGAAGCCCTGAACGTTTGATGCGGCTAGCGAGGGAGGTAGCTCTTATAGGCGACATGGGTTGTTCCAATTGGTTCCTTTGTCTGTGTCTGTGTGTGTATGTGAGTGTGGGTGTGTGTGTGTGTCTATGTGTGTATGTGTGTGTGTGTGTGTGTCTGTGTGTCTATGTGTGTGTGTGTGTAGGCGTGTATGCGTGTATGCGTGTATGTGTGTGTGTGTGTGTGTGTGTGTGTGTGTGTGTGTGTGTGTGTGTGTGTGTGTGTGTGTGTGTGTGTGTGTGTGTGTGTGTGTGTGTGTGTGTGTGTGTGTGTGTGTGTGTGTGTGTGTGTGTGTGTGTGTGTGTGTGTGTGTGTGTTTGTGTGTGTGTGTGTGTGTGTGTGTTTGTGTGTGTGTGTGTGTTTATAAATGTGTATTTGTCATTTTATGTTTTGTTTTCCAGTTTTCTCATTTTTGCAGCACTTCCATTACCCGGCCCGTTCCTAATCAAATATCGCTGACCATTCAATTTCGTCTCCGTTCGCTTACCTAACATTTCCAGCCGATATGCCAACTTTCCGAAAAAAAAATACTGTAAAATACCAGATATTTTGTACACTTATAAACGTTCAGACACCATCATGAAAAAAAGTTTTTTATATCGTCAATTTTCTTTTTGGGAAAGATTAAAACACTGAAAATATTGTAGTTTTCTGAATATGTTTCAATTTAATATTATTACAATGTTTAGAAAAATTATAATTATGTTCTGACATATTAAAGTATCAAACTAAATGTGATAAAAATATTCACAAATAAAAACTCAATGTCCCTAATAAGAACATTCTTGATGCCGCCCCTCTTGTCATTAATGCAGTGAATGCATTCTTCTGCTGGAAGATCTCAATATTCTTCTCCGCAAGCAGGACATCCGCAACACCATCCCTTGATGTTGAGGCAACAGAACTGTTTGACAATCTTGGGTCTACTTAGTTCGAGTTCTCTTTATTCCCTTTATGGCTTCGCAAGCTTCTTTTATCTGTTTTTTGAGGGTTGTTTTTCTGTTATTCTTTTTGTGTTAACAATTCTTCGATTGATGTGCTTGTAAGAATTTTTGAAACCATTAAATTATTTCTTTTTTAACAATTTTTTGCTTTAGACAATAACTAAAACACTGACAGGCTTCTTTGGAGCAGTAGAATCCAAACTGTCCAAGTTCGGATGGTTTCTACATTTATTTTATATTACAAGGAATATCGATATTTTTTAGTTTTATCGTCAAAAACATCATCGTCAGAAGTTTTTGCAACAGCAGTCATGTTTGCTAAACACAAACGAAATGCACTGAAGCAGGGGCGGGTCCCGAGCAGGAAAGAGCACACGTTTATTTAGTAATAGTCCTGGAGCGGCAAAGTATTAGCACTGTGCCATACTGATTTTGTGCAGTTCATTTCAGGCATGTTAAAACATAGTTGTGGGGAATAAGAATTTTGTAAAATTGACTGGTGAAGGGTTTAGCGTCGTTGCTAACGAAGTTTGAGTGTCCAACGGAAAAAGCATTTCTACTTAACCTTGGAATGTCCGCATGGGAATGTCCAACTATGAGGGAAGGCTCAGGTTTCTCATGACAATACGTAGTCAAACAATTTGCAATAATATATCTACAAAAAATTAAATTGTGTTTATATCCTGATCTCTAAAAAAAAGTACTTCATACAAGACAATTTATTCAATTCATTATTAGGTGAAAGCAAAATATGACCATCCATTTCGCGCTGACATTTAGGCAAAAATAATCCCAAAAAAATGTGTGTCCTTCCCATCGGAACCTTGCTATTGCAGCTTGATACGGTGCTCTTTATTTATCTTGATCTCCTAGTTGGCAGCCAAAAGAAAACCTTTATGCAGTTTCCACTGAACTCTCTGTTAAACAAACAAGTACAGGTCATTATACAGTTTTTAAAACTAAAACTCTTGACGGTTTGTAATTTGAATAGTTTTTTTTTCTTTTTGTGAGCGGGCTGGCTTGATAGGAAAGTCGTTGAACCTGCAACTTAAATGTCGCCAGTTCGAATCCTTGTTCAGCCAACGTGAGCTTATATCTAGTGTATGAGGGGGTGTTTCACGACTCATGACGTGGGAGTTGCGCCTTAATTGCGTGCCTTGGCGCATATAAATAGGCAATATTATTTTAACGTGGAAATATTCTCTGACGTTCAAATAAATGTATTTTAAGAAGTGTAAGGACTAGCAAGTTTGGGACAAAGAGAAAGACTTTATTTGGGAAGAGACTAAATACAAAGGCATGATTAATAAGTGGAGCTATCCTCCAATCGAGCTTCAGACTCAATCGAATTTGTGTAGGACAGTAACATAATTTTTGAATAATTAATTATAGATTTTATTTAAAATGTTAAAATATTTTAGTTATTAAAATTTGAATTATCTTGATTTATATTTCAAAATATCTTATTACTTAAAATAAATATATATAAAACAACTTATAGAAGATTCGGATCATATTAAATAATCAAACACCACCAACTTACGTAGTTAAGGGGCGGAGTTTAAAGAACAACTGAAAGTAATTTTTAATAATAACCCTAACCCTGAAGCCCCACCCTTAACTACGTAAATCCACCAAAATGTTGGTGGTGTTAGATTATTTAACATGACCAGAAGATTCAACCATAATCATTAGGGCGGCGGATTAGATCAGCGGTGAAACGCTTGGTATTCGACTCACTAGCGTGGGTTCGATTCTTACTGTCGCTCAAGTGCGTTTATGCTCCAGAGGAGCCCTGTACTTTATGGAAAGAAGAAGAAGAGCCCTAATCCTAATCCTAATCCTAATCCGAATTCTTGTCCTAATCCTAATCCTAAAGGGCTTCCAGGCCACTTAGGTGGCATATTTTCATTTGCGCCTTTGGGTTATAGGGCATTGGTTGCACTCGAACCTAGGACCTTTCATTATTGGTCAAGCCAAGAGTCGTTGCTGACTCAGCTACCCGTTCACCCATAATCCTAATCATAATCTTAATCCTAACCCTAATCCTAGCCCTAATCCTAACCCTCATCCTCATCCTATCCCCAAACATTATAATTTTACATAACGAAAGCTTCGTGCACCGTACGCGGAAAGCGAGCAGTACGAAAGTACGAAAGAAAGCGTCTGCAGCGGTCACGAAAGCAGCAGCAGCAGCAGCAGCTCAATCTAAGCGATGGTACCGAGAGGTGGTTAATTGGGTAGCGAGA
Source organism: Piscicola geometra (assembly GCA_943735955.1). Classification (NCBI taxonomy): domain Eukaryota; kingdom Metazoa; phylum Annelida; class Clitellata; order Hirudinida; family Piscicolidae; genus Piscicola; species Piscicola geometra. The sequence continues at coordinate 269,562 of OX030966.1, read as the reverse complement.
GGCTGAATAAGAATGATTTGGTTTGGTGAGACATCAAGTACCTCCCTGTACCCAGAAAAATGGTTTTTGGGTGCAGGGAGGTACTTGAAGGCTGGTTAGACACAAGGAATGCTGAATGAGAATGATTTGGGTGCAGAAAAATGGTTTTTGGGTGCAGGGAGGTACTTGAAGGCTGGTTAGACACAAGGAATGCTGAATGAGAATGATTTGGGTGCAGAAAAATGGTTTTTGGGTGCAGGGAGGTACTTGAAGGCTGGTTAGACACAAGGTTTTTGGGTGCAACGAGGTACTTGACACAAGGAGGTACTTGACACAAGGAGGTACTTGACACAAGGAGGGTAGTTTGAAGCTTATTGAGTGCAGAGCGGGTGCTTGGAGAATGATTGGGTGCTTGGAAGGGTAGTTGATTGGGTGCTTGGAGAATGATTGGGTGCTTGGAGAATGATTGGGTGCTTGGAGAATGATTGGGTGCTTGGAGAATGATTGGGTGCTTGGAGAATGATTGGGTGCTTGGAGAATGATTGGGTGCTTGGAGAATGATTGGGTGCTTGGAGAATGATTGGGTGCTTGGAAGGGTAGTTGATTGGGTGCTTGGAGAATGATTGGGTGCTTGGAGAATGATTGGGTGCTTGGAGAATGATTGGGTGCTTGGAGAATGATTGGGTGCTTGGAGAATGATTGGGTGCTTGGAGAATGATTGGGTGCTTGGAGAATGATTGGGTGCTTGGAGAATGATTGGGTGCTTGGAGAATGATTGGGTGCTTGGAGAATGATTGGGTGCTTGGAGAATGATTGGGTGCTTGGAGAATGATTGGGTGCTTGGAGAATGATTGGGTGCTTGGAGAATGATTGGGTGCTTGAAGAATGATTGGGTGCTTGGAGAATGATTGGGTGCTTGGAGAATGATTGGGTGCTTGGAGAATGATTGGGTGCTTGGAGAATGATTGGGTGCTTGGAGAATGATTGGGTGCTTGAAGAATGATTGGGTGCTTGGAGAATGATTGGGTGCTTGGAGAATGATTGGGTGCTTGGAGAATGATTGGGTGCTTGGAGAATGATTGGGTGCTTGGAGAATGATTGGGTGCTTGGAGAATGATTGGGTGCTTGGAGAATGATTGGGTGCTTGGAGAATGATTGGGTGCTTGGAGAATGATTGGGTGCTTGGAGAATGATTGGGTGCTTGGAGAATGATTGGGTGCTTGGAGAATGATTGGGTGCTTGGAGAATGATTGGGTGCTTGGAGAATGATTGGGTGCTTGGAGAATGATTGGGTGCTTGGAGAATGATTGGGTGCTTGGAGAATGATTGGGTGCTTGGAGAATGATTGGGTGCTTGGAGAATGATTGGGTGCTTGGAGAATGATTGGGTGCTTGGAAGGGTAGTTGATTGGGTGCTTGGAGAATGATTGGGTGCTTGGAGAATGATTGGGTGCTTGGAGAATGATTGGGTGCTTGGAGAATGATTGGGTGCTTGGAGAATGATTGGGTGCTTGGAGAATGATTGGGTGCTTGGAGAATGATTGGGTGCTTGGAGAATGATTGGGTGCTTGGAAGGGTAGTTGATTGGGTGCTTGGAGAATGATTGGGTGCTTGGAGAATGATTGGGTGCTTGGAGAATGATTGGGTGCTTGGAGAATGATTGGGTGCTTGGAGAATGATTGGGTGCTTGGAGAATGATTGGGTGCTTGGAGAATGATTGGGTGCTTGGAGAATGATTGGGTGCTTGGAGAATGATTGGGTGCTTGGAGAATGATTGGGTGCTTGGAGAATGATTGGGTGCTTGGAGAATGATTGGGTGCTTGGAGAATGATTGGGTGCTTGGAGAATGATTGGGTGCTTGAAGAATGATTGGGTGCTTGGAGAATGATTGGGTGCTTGGAGAATGATTGGGTGCTTGGAGAATGATTGGGTGCTTGGAGAATGATTGGGTGCTTGGAGAATGATTGGGTGCTTGAAGAATGATTGGGTGCTTGGAGAATGATTGGGTGCTTGGAGAATGATTGGGTGCTTGGAGAATGATTGGGTGCTTGGAGAATGATTGGGTGCTTGGAGAATGATTGGGTGCTTGGAGAATGATTGGGTGCTTGGAGAATGATTGGGTGCTTGGAGAATGATTGGGTGCTTGAAGAATGATTGGGTGCTTGGAGAATGATTGGGTGCTTGGAGAATGATTGGGTGCTTGGAGAATGATTGGGTGCTTGGAGAATGATTGGGTGCTTGGAGAATGATTGGGTGCTTGGAGAATGATTGGGTGCTTGAAGAATGATTGGGTGCTTGGAGAATGATTGGGTGCTTGGAGAATGATTGGGTGCTTGGAGAATGATTGGGCGCTTGGAGAATGATTGGGTGCTTGGAGAATGATTGGGTGCTTGGAGAATGATTGGGTGCTTGGAGAATGATTGGGTGCTTGGAGAATGATTGGGTGCTTGGAGAATGATTGGGTGCTTGGAGAATGATTGGGTGCTTGGAGAATGATTGGGTGCTTGAAGAATGATTGGGTGCTTGGAGAATGATTGGGTGCTTGGAGAATGATTGGGTGCTTGAAGAATGATTGGGTGCTTGGAGAATGATTGGGTGCTTGGAGAATGATTGGGTGCTTGGAGAATGATTGGGTGCTTGGAGAATGATTGGGTGCTTGGAGAATGATTGGGTGCTTGGAGAATGATTGGGTGCTTGGAGAATGATTGGGTGCTTGGAGAATGATTGGGTGCTTGGAGAATGATTGGGTGCTTGAAGAATGATTGGGTGCTTGAAGAATGATTGGGTGCTTGGAGAATGATTGGGTGCTTGAAGAATGATTGGGTGCTTGAAGAATGATTGGGTGCTGGAAGGGTGGTTGATTGGATGCAACATTTAAGCGGGCAGTATTTTACTGTCCCAATGAATTGTAAAGGGGGAATCTGGATTAAAAAACGTCCGGATTTTCTCAAATGTTTCTTCTTAATTACTTTTCCTTAATTATTTTTATGTTTTTTTATCTGTAGTGTCTAATGGATTATTTATTCATGTTTGTGGTTGAAGGGATTCGAAATCAAATAGATACGGCTGCTACTGGAATAATATATGCTTGAATTCTGTCGTTAACTTAAATTCTGTGAAGAATAGCTGCAGAACTTGACGAATAACGTTGTGGGATCAACTGGGGCGACTAGTGCTATGAGTTGGAGCGTGGTTATTTTAGTTTCCAGTACAAATTATGTAGCTACATTTTATGGAACATAATCGAAAATGGAATAAATAACTTGAATAAATGAAATTTTATTTTTCAATAATATTTTGAAATCTGAAAATTTAAACATTCATCAGTACAGGAAAAAACTTACCTTTCAATCCAGGTTGCCATTGACAGTTCATTGGGACTGTGAATTGTTGCCCGCTTCAATGTCAATAAATATGCTTGATCGACATTTAGTTTTAGGCTTGGATGGTGGTGACGTTGTGAGAGCTTGCTGCAACATGGATGGAAATAAGCCTGCTGGGGACTGGGGTGCAGCTAGTGGTGCTGTTGACTATCTCTTTTCTGACGATGAAGGTAACCCCATGGCGATGTTTGGAGTCGTCTCCACTGAAGCAGATCTCGTGTCCACCATCTGTTGATGTCTCATCAAACCCTGACCACCTCACTTGGGCCAGTCCAATGATATCCATCGATAGCGCTTCAGTCCGTGAGTCAGCTCGTGGATCTTGCCGCACACATAAAGCGTTCTCACGTTCACCGTTCCGATTGTTGTTTCCTTCAACAGTTTCAATGGTGCCTTTGCTTTTTTCTGTTCTTTCTCGTTTATGAATTTCAAAAGTCCAAGGTTATGGTCAATAGCACGACAGAAAACTCAACTGAAATAATGATGTTGGGGAAAAAGCTAAGAGATGAGTATCCCTGTCGAAAAATGAAACAAGCACCACAGAGATAAAAGCTGATAACAGTAGACAGCATGAATCTCAATGGCAACTGCAGCAATGGCTAGATTTGATCGATTATGGTTAGGGTAAGGGTTGAGGTTAGTTAATTTTTTCAGCTTCTCTGTCAGATACAGACTCTACAAGTCAGTGGCTCTCCGAATCCTACTTTACGGATCTGAGACCTGGACGCTTAACGCGGAAACAGAACGCAAGATACAGGTCTTTGATTCTAAATGTCTCCGTAAACTCCACGGCATCTCTTACTTGGAGCACAGAAGCAACAGCTACGTCCATCAGATTACAACAGCACTGGTTGGACAACAAGACACGATTCTTCTTCTTCCGTATTCTTCTCCCAACGACTAGCTCAGTCACAGGCCTTCCAACAAACCTTTGAGCTTCAACTCTTTTTATTCCGTTATATTTTCCCATCATCTTTCTTTTGACTTTTTCTTTTTCATCTTTTTTGAACTCTCAAGAGTGAGAAAAATGATTTCACCATCGCAGTTTGCTTCTCTTCGCCATGGTCGGCAGGTCTGCATGCCGCCCTGAAGCATTCGCAAAACTTATCGGGACGACATCATTGGTGATTTATTTGATAAATTCTGAGAAGTTTTTGAAAGCATCTCATTTTCAAGTATTTTGATAACTTCCATGACTGGGGTACAGGAATATGGACGGGAACAAGGCATCATCAGAGGATTTTCGAGCTAAGTTTTAATCCGGATTTTAACAACCACGCATCAGCAAAATGCTTTTAAAGCTTTCATTAACCATAGTCTGAAATAAACCTGCACACCGTTGTCTCTTTTACGCATCTGAATGTAAAGACGAAAACGTCTTGAGTAAATTATATCGGCCACAAATCTCGTCGTATATCAATCTAGGACAAACAACTTTTTTAAAACAATTGAAAAGTATTGAAAAGTGTTTGATTAGTCACAGACCTTACAGTTTCAGTTACAAAGTCTCTAAACTCCCGTCATGACCAGCAAATCTCATCTTTCAAATCAATTGAAGCTTGAAAAGATGTGCCAGTTAATTCTAATTAGGCAAAAATTTTGTCATTCCACAAAAGCCTTCATCCGCTTAACGAACTTATAGATGCCGCCTCAGTTCATCTCTCTTTTTCGAACTTTCTCGATAAAAATCTTTTATTGCAATTATCGATCGTGACTTTCAAATCGATTTTTAAAGGTTCGGCGGTTGTTTCAGCGTTATAAGTTTCATGTGTGAGTTAATTGCATTTTGGAAAAATAAAATTTTGACAAAAATGTTAACAAAATTGATGTACGTATCCGTTTTTAGATTTCAAAATCTCGCAAAAGTCCTTCAATGTGATTGATGTTTTGAAAAGTTAATAATTCTAATTTATGTTTTGTTGTTCCCTCCATTCGAAATATTAAAAACTAGCATACAATTTATCTGGATTAAAAATTGAATCTGCATTTTATTTGTGCCGATTTAAAATACGTTTTATTATTATTTGCAGATACGATATTTTATAGCAATTTCTGAAGCGTTTGTCATAGTTAGAAAGCCGAAAATAAAAATGCCAAATAAATCTAAAATTTAAAATAAGAAGATTAATCAGTAATAATATTGGGACTGCCAAGCCAGAAAACTCAAAACTAATATGTTTTAAAACCTCCTTGTGTTCATTGGATTATATGCAATAGTGATATTCTATAAGGTTTGAAAGGTTCTTTAACAGTATTATACGTCGTTTTTATTAAAAACTAGAGCTGTTCTACGATTAAAATTTTTAATCGTGCGTTAATCGTATTTTAACGAAATTATTTTGACTTTAGTATAAAATAGTATTCACATTTTTTTTCTTACAAATGTAATACAAATTTTATCAAAAATTGTTTATAAAAAGTAATCCATATTTTAAAAAAAAAAGTCCATAAATTATAAAAATGCAATTTTCACACATCCATTTTGAACCAGTTACTCAAGCAAACGGGTTTTTCAGCATTAGTACTTTCTTGCCAGATTTGCAAGAGTCGGATATGCCTCTCCGTGTTGTTGCCACCAAACAAGAGGACAACATTCAAAGACTACCTCAGATTCTTTTTATAACGTTTAATGATTTACTTAGTAATCATTGAGGTATCTTCTATTTCAGAATCTGAAGTTACACATGTTCTTAGTCTTTTTTTGGTGAAAGCTGTAAAGTTTTTGAGGTTTTCTCTTCTTATAGCTTCTTTAACTTTTTCATTTTTTGAAAACATTTTAAAACTTTAAATCGTGGGTCTAATGATAAAGCAATTCTTGACCATTGGATATTCTGATTATTCTTTTTTTTTCTAATTAGGGACAAATTTGGTGTGTGAAAAGAATGAAATAGGCTGGATCATCTTCTGAAGTGCATATTTTTTGTGTTAAGTGACAAATTGCAAGTAAGACTATTGAAAATTCCAAGTGCTTTTCACCCATGTTCTGTTGCAAATCTTCAAGAAACGAAAAGTTTTTTGATGAAATGCAATTTTTCCCATTCGTTTTTTGACTGAAAATTAGTAGTGTTTGTGTTCACTTGCTGACAATGTAACCAAAAGGCAAAGAAGAGTTTAAGTTGGATAAGTTTAAATGCATTGAAACTGTCAAATGCGTTAATTTTTTTTAATGCGTTATTATATTTTAACCGTCGTTAATTGATTAACGCGTTGATCGTAAGTTAACGTAGATTAAAGCACAGCTCTATTTTTTACCTTAAGACTTTTATCCTTAAGAATTTTTATCCTAGAACCCAATTGACCCATATATGGTAAAAAAACGATTTCATTCAACAAATTAAAAATCTTTTAGAGTTTATTAAAATGAATTAAACTGATTCATTTGATTGACGGACTTATTAATTTATTAATATCTTCATCTTGTGCAGAATCAAGATGATCCTAGGACAGACCAGGACCGTGAAAATTGCTCACTACAAGCAGAGTGTCAAGTCATTAAACACTAAGCCCTTGCGAGAGTGAAACTGGGCTCGGAGATTAATTTTCCACCCATATTCAAAGAACCGAACTTGTTTGCATCGAGAATGTGGATAAAGAGTCTTAGTCGTTAATTGTTTCATGAAAAAGTTGCAAAAACTAAAGTACCGACATTCCCGTTTTTTTATTTTTTTGCCTTCAATGTCATGAAAAATAAACGAATCGGA
>OX030966.1:252500-257500 GCA_943735955.1 Piscicola geometra | reverse complement strand
ACGAAACTGAAATAAAAACTATAATTATTTTTCGAAACGAAAATAACACTGGTTGGTGCTTGAAATTAGTTGAAGTACACGATCTACAATTATTGTAGAAGCCGTTTTTTATAGCTTCTAACTTTATCTGTATTTTAAAACAAAGCTCATGTAAAGAATTATTTGAAAGCTTGAATCATAACATAAAAATATTTAAAATTTTTCAAAAATATTGCTGATTTTTATTACCTGTTTAGTCTAACGATTTTAACATTGGTGAACATGAAGGCGATTATTTTTCTCGTAAATCACTCCTTCTTGGTTTAGTCCTGCCGTACACCTTAAAACACTGCACTTGCAAAGAATTCTCAGATTTACAAGCATTCCTTTTGTAAAGATGCCACCCCTACTGGACACAAGTCACTTTTTTGTCTTTCACTTTGCTAGAGCCTGTAAATTATAATTAATTATTATTAATTATAGAATGCATAAATATATATATCATTTATCATCATGAAATGATACGCACGACTTTTGCTCTCTTTGTACCGTGGCCGGAAAAAATGTCACGGGACAAAATGGCACGGACAAAATGTCACAAGGACAAAATGTCACGGGATAAAATATCACGGACAAAATTTCACGGACAAAATGTCACGGACAAAATGGCACGGACAAAATGTCATGAGTATTGTTAGTTGTTGTAGTAGTAATAGTAGTAGTAGTAGTAGTAGTAGTAGTAGTAGTAGTAGTAATAGTAGTAGTAGTAGTAGTAGTAGTAGTAGTAGTAGTAGTAGTAGTAGTAGTAGTAGTAGTAGTAGTAGTAGTAGTAGTAGTAGTAGTAGTAGTAGTAGTAGTAGTAGTAGTAGTAGTAGTAGTAGTAGTAGTAGTAGTAGTAGTAGATGTAGCAGTAGTAGTAGTAGTAGTAGTAGTAGTAGTAGTAGTAGTAGTAGTAGTAGTAGTAGTAGTAGTAGTAGTAGTAGTAGTAGTAGTAGTAGTAGTAGTAGTAGTAGTAGTAGTAGTAGTAGTAGTAGTAGTAGTAGTAGTAGTAGTAGTAGTAGTAGTAGTAGTAGTAGTAGTAGTAGTAGTAGTAGTGGTAGTAGTAGTAGTAGTGGTAGTAGTAGTAGTAGTATTAGTAGTAGTAGTAGTAGTAGTAGTAGTAGTAGTAGTAGTAGTAGTAGTAGTAGTAGTAGTAGTAGTAGTAGTAGTAGTAGTAGTAGTAGTAGTAGTAGTAGTAGTAGTAGTAGTAGTAGTAGTCTAAATTATATAAAGTGGGATTCGGTGTACTGATCAATTTGTGATGGTATTGATAAGGATAAAAAGCCTCTCGGAGAAAAAGCCTTCGGATAAAATACCTTCTACAAAAAGCCTCCCGGAAAAAAAACCTCTTGGAGAAAAAGTCTTTCGGAGAAAAAGTCTCTTTGTTAATATTTTAGTATAAATAAAACGGACTTTTTATATATAAAACGGATTTTTGCTATTCTTACTTTTTAGACATCATTTTTATACCTCAGACGCAGAACACGTGAAAATACGATTAAGAACAATTTATAAGAAGCAATCTATAAAATCTAACAGCAAAATCTTTCAAATGTCTTTTCTTTTTAAAGACTTCGTAAATTTAAAACTACCACACATTTTGGTTCAACTTAGTTTTTTTCTAAAATCTTTTATTTAATTTTTTCTGTTACAATAGTTGATGCGCTTTATAAATGGTGTTTTACGGTATTAAAAAAACGCGATGTCTCAAAGGTTTACCGGGGCAAAAGCTATGTCGGTCTCAAAATCATTTTTAAAATTTTACCCGTTTTATTTATAGATGTGTTTTTTTCATAAGTCAGTCTTCTAAATAATAGAAAGTCACTCGCTATGTTATATGTTCTAAAAGTTTAAAAAAAAGTTCTGTGAGTGACAACTATCACTTAAATCAGTTTTAAGCTTTTACTTTATTTATTTGAATATTTAAAAAAGTATATCATGAATTATAGTTAGTGTGAAAGATTTTAAACTTATTAATAGTTTTATACTATTATTCCTTCAAAAGAAACTAATTAAAATTCACATAAATGAAGCATACGGTTTTAGATGTTATTCCAATTAGATAAAATGCAACCGCAAGCAATTACAAGCCATATTCAATTAAGACCTATTTGCATTGGCGCATGATCCAAAAATATGGGAGTCAGTTCCGTTCCGATGGACTTCGATTTCTGAAGGATCTACCACATCTTCTACGTTGATGCTGCATCCCTAAGAGTCTTCGACTACAATGTAACAATCTATCTTCTCGCATGCGGCCTTGCAAGTTTCTAAATCATCAAAATGCTCAGATTTTCCAGCCAAGTCGAAAAAGGGGTTTTCGTACTTTTTCCAACAATCTGAGAATTATTGCAAGGTATTTTTAAAAATTCTATTTACACGTACAATTTTCTCCATATTCTATAAACTCTACTAAACTATCTCAATTGTAAATAAACAAATAAATATTAACTTCAAAACCTGACCTGCTTCACAGTAGAAGACGACGACAGTCAAGAAAACGACAAAGAAAATTAGCTGCTTGGCCATTTTGATAGTATCTTCTGCTTTTGTTCACTCATCTACACACGCACCTCATGTCATTAAACTGTTTTGAACAAACGCTTTCATAGAGGAATTTTAAAGAGGCACGTTACTTGGTCAACTATACCTTATTGTCTATACTTTAAAACCTTTTTCAAAGAATAAGTTTAACTACTTTTATTACACTACAATAAAAACTACTTTTATTACACTTTTTACTTTACTTATTCAGTATTTTTTCAATATGAATATAAAGTCAAATGTAAATTTTAAAGTTTATTAATTAAACCCTTGAAAGTGACATGAATGTATAGCTACAGTTTCAAAGTTTCAATAGCTTAGTTTTCGCACGATCCAAATTTATAAGTCATGGCACCTTCTTCTTTTATTTCGATGATTCCTCCATATTTGTCAGGACTGTCTAGGTTGTAGGTGCACCAGTCCGAACCATTTTTCTTCAGAACAAAGGAACAAACCGTCGTTCGTTGGCACCAATATTTATACGTGCCCAAACTTTCAGAACCAATGGCGAACATTTGGGGTGGAAAATTATAAGTGATACCCTCCAAAGTCTTCCAACAGCCTACAAAAAGATTAAAGATGTTTAAGTTTTTTTCATTTTTTCAGAAATTAGTGCCTTTGAAACTTATTACGAGCGAGAAAGTCTCAAATAAATTGTTATAATAGAATTTATTTTTTGCTTGAAAGTAAAACAAAGGTTATAAAAACTTATCCTTCTCCAACCCTCACCTTCTCGATATTTGTCGCCTCTATCAAACGTCGAGACGACGACCAGAACGAAGAGGAAGACGAGAGAGAAGATGAGCTTGGCCATGTTGAGAGGCTTGATGCTGCCTTCCTTCCTCACCCCTCTTTATACCCTCCTCCCATTGCCTCGTCTGTCTCTTCACCACTACAAATTCACCATATAACAAGATGTTTAAAAAGACCGACAAAAATAATTATTCAATAGCAATTATTTCTTTTGAAATATGGAGAAAAAAATGTGCAAGTTTAGATTTTTGAAAACCAAATCTAATAGTAACAAGTTTTTTGTTTAATTTTCACATTCACATTTAACTTCTTGAAGCTCTAGTTTAAAGTTTTAACCTTTGGAGGTCGTTTAGTGACTGAAGCTCTGCAAACTCCCTCGTATTTTGTATTGGTTTTTGGTTAGCAGCAGCCTTCTTGGCAGCCACTTTAACTGTTGAATGATTTTGTTAAATAGTTTGTCTTCTTATCTAATAATTTAGTTTTTTTAAAACTTCAAATAATAATAATTATTATAATTGCTATCTTTTCTTGTTTTTTGGTTTTAATTTATCTTGCACTCGGAATTTAAATCTTCAACCAATAACTGTCTAACGAACTACAATAAAAACCTATTTTAAAAGGAAGATGTGCCAGGGCCTCAATTTGAGCACCAATGCACAGCTTGCAAGCACCCACTGGCTACCTACTTCACAAGGCAGATGAGCTGGGGAACGGCCAAAAAGCCTCTCGGAGAAAAAGCCTTCGGATAAAATACCTTCTACAAAAAGCCTCCCGGAGAAAAAACCTCCTGGAGAAAATGTCTTTCGGAGAAAAAGTCTTCTTGCTAATATTTTAGTATAAATAAAACGGACTTTTTATATAAAAGACGGATTTTTTAAAGATTCTTTTCACAATTTTTAAATAAATAAAACGGCATGTATTTTTAAAAATTACATTATTGAAACGAACTATAATTATTACTATAACGAATTTTTTTTTATAGATTTGTTCCACCATTTTAAATAAATAAAACGGACTATATTTTTTAAAATTACATAATTAAAACGAACTTCAATTTATCAAATACAATACAAATTATTATATACAATACAAATGATTAAATACAATATAAATTATTAATTACAATATAAATTAGTAAATACAAAATAAATTATTAAATACAATATAAATTATTAAATAAAATATAAATTATTAATTACAATGATTGAAATATATTGTTAATTAGATTAATCTAAATAAATTATTAATTACAATAATTAAAATATATTATTAATATTAATAAAAAAATTATTTTTAATTGTACTTTTTTTTGAAATACTTTGTATCAAGAATTCAAAATACAAGTTTCAAATATTAAATGTATTTTTGTTCATTAAAATTGAAAAAGTGTTTTCAATAAAGTGTGTTTATTTTTATAGTTATTCAAAGTAAACGTGTTTTCAATTAGCGGATTGGAGCCAGGTGATTGATTGGCACTTGTGTGTGGTGTCTTCATTATTCTTGCCAATACCAGTATAAAGTCGAAGATTATATCCTGCGTCAATATTGTCGCAGGATAGCGTAGCCGCGCGGTTGGTGTTATCCTGCGTCCAGATTTTAGCGAGATACTTTTAACCATATACCTATAGTAATATATATATATATATATATATATATATATGCTTTTAACAATCTTTTTTTCTTAT
>OX030966.1:197500-247500 GCA_943735955.1 Piscicola geometra | reverse complement strand
CTGTTTGAACAGTTGACAGAAGATCCATCTTACCAAGACATAGAGGTCATTTGTGATTACATGGAAGATAATTTCATCGGCCGATTACGAAGAGGAAGAAGAGGGCAACCAAGATTCCCAATCGAAATATGGACTCAATTTTGGAGAGTAATCAACAACTTGCCTCGCAGCAACAACGCACTTGAGGGGTGGCACAACGCATTCAACAATGTTGTTGGTATTGCGCATCCAACAGCGACAAGACTTGCGCGGAAATTGTAGCAGGAACAACACAGTTTTCAACTTCTGTCCGTGCTATTTTGTCCGTGCCATTTTGTCCCTGACATTTTGTCCGTGACATTATGTCCGTGACATTTTGTCCGTGACATTTTGTCCGTGACATTTTGTCCGTGACATTTTGTCCGTGACATTTTGTCCGTGACATTTTGTCCGTGACATTTTGTCCGTGACATTTTGTCCGTGACATTTTGTCCGTGACATTTTGTTCCTGACATTTTGTCCGTGACATTTTGTCCAGTGACATTTTGTCCTAGCACTCCTTGTACCTATGCTGCAATTTCTTTTCTGCAGTCTCATTGACTCTAACGGAAAATGACGTTCTTCAAATTTGAATTATAACTGAAAAAGCAGAAGATTGTGAAAATATATTAATGTTGAAAGAATTTTTACAAACTCTAATTTTTCTTAAGTGAAATAAAAATATTTATATATAAAAAATTAATTCAAATAAAACGAATAAAAGAATTATTTTTAGTGTGACGATTTGAAAAACGTTTTTCATTAAAAAATATATATATATATATATCGAATGAAATTTTTTAAACAAAAATCTTAAAACAATTTTTTCAGAGCAAGTCTTAAAATTAGTAATTTGAAAACCAAACATGTCTTAAAAATCTTATTTGATTCTTTGGGAATCAGCTGCCATTTCATCACCCTCCATTATTGCTTCTACTGGTTTTTCTTTTGTTGAACTTGCTCGGCCTCCAACTAACCCTCTTTCTCCTCGACACTCTTCATATGGTGGTATCTGTATTTTACTTAAGTCCTTGTATTCTATCTCTGTTGACTCTTTTGTTCACTTTTCATCCTTTGAATGTCTTTATACTACTGTAAAACTTTCTTCTTTCAAATTTAATTTAATTGCTATCTATAGACTTCCTAATAGTTCCTTACCTCAATTTTTAGATGATTTTCATAATCTCTCTGAACTCCTTTATTCTTTATCTTGTCCATTTTTTATTCTTGGAGACTTTAATATCTCTTCTAATAAACATTCTGAATTTTATGTTGCTAAGTTTCTTGAAATTCTTTCTCTTTTTAATTTATCTCAAAACTAATTTTCCTACTCATGCACTTGGTAATACTCTTGACTTTGTAATTTATTCTAACTATATCAAAATAAATGATTTAAAATCTATTCCACTCCGCTTTACTGACCACTACTTTATATCTTTTAAACTATCTCTTGCCCAGCCCTTTTCTAACTTCCCCTCTTCTATTGTTAAGCGCTCTTGGTCTAATTTTGATAAAATAAATTTTACTAAATGCTTTCTCTCTTCTGACTTTGCTTCTAAATCTTTTACTGATGTGGATAGTTTTATGGATAATTTCAAACTTACTCTTGTAGCGTGCGGCATTTGTGTACGCATGTACACACGGCCACTCCTTAGCACCCCTTTGTCCCTCGTACCATATATATAACGTACTTGATAACCTTTGTCCCTCATACCATATATATAACGTACTTGATAACCTTTGTCCCTCGTACCATATATAAGGAAGCCTTCTCGTTAATAAACTCTCTCTCTTGTGTCTCCTTAACTCATAGCTCGCAATACTCTCTCTTCTCTTTTAGATATTTTTGCTCCATTCAAAACTTTCCGGTATCGTCTCTCCTCTACGAAATTCCCATGGTATGATTGTGAGTGCATGACTTCTAAGCGACTAGTTCGCAAGTATGAACGAACTTATCGATCTACTCTCTCTGTATCCTGTATGAATAAATGGCAAAATTGTTTCTCTTCTCATAAAAACTCTCCTCCTCCATCTTTCTCTCATGGTGACTATCTTGAATTTCTAACTAATAAAATATCTAATATTAGATCTTCGTCTAATAATAAGCCTACACCATCTTTTAATAAGTTTACTTCTGAATCTTTGTCATCCTTCTCTCTTATCACATTGGACCACCTTACAAATATAATTAATTCTATGTCTCCCACTTCTTGTTCTCTCGATCTTATTCCTACAACCTTTTTTAAAGAACTTTCTTTTTTATTCTATCCTATTGTTTTGGAATTGGTTAACTTATCTTTGTCTACATATTCCTTCTATCCTCAAATCATCATGTATTATTCCTACAATTAAGAAGCCTTCTCTTGATCCTGCATCCTTATCCAGTTATAGACCTGTATCTTACCTTTCCTTTCTTTCTAAGGTCCTTGAAAAAGTTATTTCTCAACAATTAACCTTCTATCTAGAAAAACACTCACTTCTTCCTTCCTCTCAATCTGGTTTCAGAATTGGCCACTCCACTGAAACTGCTTTACTTAAACTCTATAATTACCTTGTTTCAACTTCTGATTCTAATGCCTCTACTCTTCTTTTATGCCTTGACTTTTCATCTGTCGACCATACTCTTTTACTAAATGTTTTAGATTCTTTCTTTAATATTTCTGGATCCTCTCTTATCTGGCTTAAATCCTACCTTTCTGAGCGAACTTCTTATGTATCAATTGAATCTTCTCGTTCTTCATCTGTTTCTTTATCTTATGGTGTTCCACAGGGCTCAATCCTTGGTCCCTTAATTTTTTTTCTCTATACCTTGGAACTACCTAATATTATTTCTTCATCTTCCTTAAACAGTCAAATTTATGCTGACGACTCCTATATTTATACATCTTTCACTGATTCTTCTCTTGACCTTACTGTTAATAAAATAACTCTCTGTCTTCAATCTATAATCTCTTGGGCTTCTTCTATGTTTCTCAAACTTAATCCGGACAAAGTTGAGCTCATGTATTTCAATAAAAAATCAAAGTTTTTACTATCCCTTCCTTCTTTAGTTTTGCTTCGCCCCTCTTCACTCTCTCTGAACCCTTCATCTTCCTTTCGTAGCCTTGGTTTTATATATACATTCTTTGGTTAGCGGCTGCCATTTTGCCAGCCGCCCAAATATATTTGTAGAATAAACGGTTTTGGGTATAATATATTAAAATTTTAGAATCTTAAGTCTAAATAAAAATTACATTTAATTATTTAGAATGTTTTTTGTGCGAATGTTGGTTGTTTTGAATCTGTCGAGGAATGGCCGCAGCAGACCAAGATGGCCGCAAGGAATCAAGTGAGCTGCGACATAAAGAAGAAAACCTTCCATAGCAGCAGCAGTTCCAGTGCTGGCAAGGACTTTTCCTTTACCCTCTATCGCAGCCTCGGCACCAGTGGCAAGACAGAAAATTGACAAGAATGATGATTGTGTTTTGTGGTTTTGAGGATGATGTGGTGATGATTGTGCTGTGGTATGAGTGTTGGTACTGTAGGGATGATTGAATTTTTTTGGTAGTGATAGTGATTTTTTGGCGGTGATTATCATGGTGGTGTGGGTGAGGTTTGATTATTAAGGTTGATTGTTTTTTTTAAATATTTAAATTGATATATATACATATATTGGTAGTGGTCTAAAAACCGTTTTATTTAACAAATTTATTTGAAGAGCGCTTTTTTTCACTTAGTAAAGGGCGCTATACAAATCATTAGTGATTGATTGATTGATTCGATTCTAACTTGGGGAGCGGGAATGGCTTAGTTGGTAGACGTCGGTCTTGCAACTTAAAGGTTGCCTGTTCGAATCCTTGACAAGCAACCGTGAACTATCATATACCTAGTGTATATGATGCGGTGTTTGCGACGTGTGCATTGAAAGATGTGTACGTCGTGTGGAGTGGCGTCTCTGGCGCATAAGAACCATGGTTCTCAGAACCATTGTAACATGGCATGCGTCTGTCAGGCTGTGAATAGTATAGACAAAAAAAAACTTGTCTTTAGCTTTTCAAATTCTATCTGTCTCTAAATCTTGTTACTTCCACATTCGTCGTATTAAACAGCTTTTTCTTTTTCTCGATGATCCTACTTTGCAGCTTCTTGTATCTTCTCTAGTTCTCTCCAGGATTGATTATTGCAACTCTCTTTACTATGGTCTTGTCTTGTTGTTCGTGCTCCTAAGTTTTCTCACATTTCTCTTTATCTTCGTTTTTTACATTGGTTACCTTTGAGATCTAGAGTGACTTTAAAAATATGCCTAAACATGTTCAAAATTCATAACTGTGATGCTCCAATTTATCTTTAAAATCTAAGTAAACAACCCCTTAAATCTGGTCTAAGATCATCCACCTTTAATCGTTCTTTTCGTTTTCCAGTTAAACACTCTTTTGCTAAACGTTCTTTCTCTTACTGTGGTCCTCTTTTATGGAATTCTTTACCTTCTTCCTCAACTTCAACTAAGTCACTCATAACTTTCCGTCGAGGCCTGAAGACGTACTTGTTTGAGACGTGATGGCTGAGCGCTTTTGTTCACTTAGTAAAGGGCGCTATACAAATCATTAGTGATTGATTGATGATTTAGTAGCCTTTGGTTTACATTTAAATAAGACTTGATTGTTATTGTTTATGTTTACTCTTATGTTTATCTAAAAACTATCAATAGTCATTCAAAAACGGATTTTCTATATTTCTGAAAAGATTCAGGTTTATTTTTCAACACATTTGGCATTTCTAAACTAAAAAACCATTTAAATCTGTAAAATAAAGCCATTTTTGAAACATTTGAAGAAATAATCTAAAATTAGTGAACTTTGTCAAGAAAATAATCTGAAATTATTGAATTTTGTCAGGAAAATAATCTGAAATTATTGAATTTTGTTATGAAAATAATCTGAAATTAGTGAATTTTGTTTAATGTTTAATAATCTTGAGAAATGTGAAAAATACTCATGAAAAGAGCTTAATGAACATAAACCCACCTATATTCTCACTATTTTAACAAAGCAAATCTTCTATGATGAATTTTCTTATTTTTATTTGTTTTCAATCAATCAATCAAATAAATTTCTATAGCGCTCTTTCCTCAAATTCAAGAACGCTCGTAAATAAATAAGTTAAACAGATATTATTTTTTTGTCTATCGTTCACAGCCTGACAGACGCAGGCCATGTTACAATGGTTCTGAGAACCGCATCATATACACTAGGTATATGATAGTTCAACGTTGCTCGTCAGAGATTCGAACAGACAACCTATGAGTTGAGAGTCCGACGTCTACCATCTAAGCCATCCCCGCTCCCCAAATGAAGTAGCAAAAGTTTCAAGCATTAAAAACTTTTCAAAATTAATTATTTAGCTTTAACAAAACAAATTCAGTATTGAGTATCCTATTAAAGTAGTTAACATGATGATGGTTGTAATAAAAAGAAAAAATAATAATATTGGAATGATATTTTACCACTTTGTATTGCAAAAATGCCAGTCGTTACAAGGATCTCTTATACCATAAGCATCAGTGCCAAAAGATTTTACAAGGTCTCTTGAGAGATGGCTGCAAAGAAAAATGAAAAACCTGTCTGAAAAACTTCAGTCTTAAGCAAGGTCTTCTTCTACACTTCCATTCTCACCCTCTAAAGCAGCGCCAAGAAGATCCAGAAAGATGCTTTTGTAGGAATGATGATGCTGTATTAGGAATGATGATTCTGTATTGATGCTTGAGATGCTGTATTGGTAATGATGCTGTGACGATGATGATGATGATGTGGGAGATTTTAGATGTGGAGAGTGGTTAGATAAAGATTTATTAATATTTATATATAAAAAATATCTATATATTTATATATTCTATAAGTGTTTTAACAAATGTATTGTGAGTCGCCTTTGATTGATTGGTATCGTCATCAACCTTCTATAACTTTTTTTGTATTTGTCCCCCTGGCAACTGATAATTAGTATGTAAGTTTATACGTTTAACTTAATTATTAATTCTAATCAATTATTTAAAAAACCATTATAGAGGTCAATTGAAAACATTTTCGATATTATCACTCTAAATGTAATTAATGGTCTTTTAAAATAAATTAATACTTTATTAAAAAGATACTGGTTTTTAATACTTTATAGTAACAATATCATTAAAAAATATGTCAAAGAACACAATCACAACTTCAAAATAAATTGCGAGACAAACAACTGATTTTAAATTAGTGAATATTCTTATAATCTACATCAATTTAATCAATAAATAGAAAAAATCAAAGTTTTAGGATTCTTGTCTTTCTAAATTTTTGAGATTGAGTCATGTGTATAAGATTCGTTCTGAAGACAGTCTGTCCTTCATCTGCAGAGCTCATCTGCCTAGTAAAGTAGGTAGCCAGTGGGGACTTGCAAGCTTTGCACTGGTGCTAAACCTGATACCATAGCACTTCTTCCTCCAGATGGTTCATGTCTTCTATTTGTCAAGGAATGGCCGCATCAAACCAAGATGGCCGCAGGGAACCAGCTGAGCTGCGACAAAAAAGAAAAAACCTTCCACAACAACAGTTCCAGTGTTGGCAAAGACTTCTCCTTCACCTTCTGTCGCAGTCTCAACACCAGTGGCAAGAAGATTAAGAAAATAATGATTATGTTTTTTGGTTATGAAAATGATGTGGTCATGCTGTAGTAGGAATGTTGGTACTGTGGCGAGGATAGAATTTTGTATTGGTAAAGAATGTTTCTTTCCACGAAAATCTTTTCTTTAAGACTTTTTATCCAATTCTATCTTTTCAAAAAAAGTTTTTCACGTACTGCGAATATATTAACTTATTTTAGTCCGTTAGACAGTTGTTCTGAATAAAATAATTTAAATTTTATTTTATTAATTTTCAACATTTAAAAAACTATTTCAGAATTTTTATATTAGTCCATTTTTGTGTAAAAGGACCTTAAGGATTAAGTTAACTTTAGTCCATATATTTTGTTAATATTATTAATATTTTATTTGTCGTCCATGCTACATTTTCTTTGTTTATGTTGATGTTTATGTTTATGTTTACGAGTCTCATTTAAATGTGTCCCAAACTTTTAGAGTAAACGAGTTTGAGTATATTTTATAAATTTTTACTTTCAATCGTAATTAATTAATGTTAATGGCCACAACGAACTTGGTGATCTGCAACAACAAAGTGCAAACCAGTCATATATCAACAATAGTTTCAGTCTTGGAAAGGAAACTTCAGATCATGTTTATGTACACCGGCTTAGATCATCCTGAGAAAGTGAAACTCTTGAGAATAATATGAAATAGGGGCAGTGATCTGCTGCAAATCTTGGGGGGATCCTAACCAGCATGGACGATCCTGGGGTCCAGATTTTTTCTCCCCCCACTTAATAAACATTTTTAAACTTATGTTTTTATACAAATATTCAATTAAGCAAAGAATAGTTTGGTTTTAGACAGCTATCATTATAATCACACCTACTCACAATGTATTGAAATATAAAAAATCTGGATCATATCCGCCAAAGCGGTGCAGACGGTGATTGGACCACACTAACTGCCACCAGGGGTGGCGATCTGCGGAAAATCTTGGGGGGGGGGGGGGGGGGGTCCTCCCTAGGGTTGGAATCAAAGAACCCGTATCGACCAATACAGTATCAGCGATACTATTTAGTATTGTTTGCAGTATTGCTCATTTTTTTTGTATCAACTATTAATATTTGTATCGCCAAACATTAAAAAAAAGCTCGATACTCAATAGAAATACTTTTCTATTCCCACTTTAAGCGATTTGAAGAAAAACAATAGCGATTTAAATACCTTTGTTGTCATTATTGGTCATCTATATAAATTCAATTAATATTAAATTCATAAACTAGCCATCAACCCTATCAATATCAAAACCACCACTCTAAAAATATAACCACGTTCCACGAGTTTGAAAAAAAAAGTAAACTTTCTTTTAAAGTTTTTAGCGATTTTAGAATAAAATAATTAGGTTTTGCATTGCGTACTTATAGATTCAATTAATGTTATTCTTATATTCTTTCATTCATTTACTTTATATATATTTTTTTCAATAATTTTATGAACGACTAAAGAAAACGTTCCACAAATCCTTTTATTATTTTGACAATCTATTTATCAGTTCTTTTTTGTAAAAAATAAATTTGCATCCATCTGCCTATGTCCCAATAAAATAGTGAAATTCCTTACAATAGCGTCAAATGTAAGAATAAATTAATAATATTTAAATGTCCGGACAATCTGGATTTTACAGTCATCATATTATAGAATTATATATAAATGTCAAGTCACTAAAAATTTGAATATCAATATAACATAAATATGAAGCATAACTAACTAGGTAGACCATGAATAAATCTGTATTCATTTTGTTGATGAAACTCTAACGATAAATAAACAATTTATTGGGTTAGTCAGTCCAACAGACAGAACAGGGTCAAAAAAAAACATGCCGCTATATGTTTGTATACAACTTTGGAAAATGTAAAGCGATTTTTAATTTTTTTCACTATTTGACTCTGAAATGAATAAGGAACAAGATTTAAGAAACATTTACCTTGTGAAACTGAAACAAAGATGAAAATATCGAGAAATGTCATGTAAAAACATGAAAGAAGAAGTAATAACAAATGTCAAAAAAATTGTTAAAAAATTAAAACTTTAAAAAAAATTTATAACATTTTTATGTGTTTTACATTACAGTCTTCGCTATTTTCTCACTTTTTTTACTTTCACTAGGTGAAGATAATACATATTAAAGGAATCTAAATAAATTTTATAACATCTTGTTTTCCATTCATTTCTGAGTCAAATAGTTTAAAAAATTACAAATCGGTTCAAATTTGCCAAAGTTTTAAACAAATATACAATGGCCCATTTTTTATAGCCCACAGTGTATATTCAGATTACATAAAATACCCTCTCTGCCTGTTCTTCTACCCTCTCCCCACAGCTCGCTAACTAATTTCCAAAAAGACTCCTCCGAATGTCTGACTGACTGGCAAATTCTTCTTCTAGTCTTTTTAAATCTAGACTGTCAAGTATATCCTGATGTGCATGACAAACGGCCAGTGAATTCAAGCGAGGCTGTGTCATAGTTGCACGCAACCAAGTCTTAAGACGCCGCAAAGCAATAAATGACCTTTCTGCTGTACACGATGTTGCTGGAGGCACAAGCATCAACCGGATCAGACGTTCAACATGAGGAAACAGATGTCTGACTTCGGGATCATAGCTTGCATTTTTTGCGCTTGTGCTAAAGTTCTGTATTCATTTTGGTCTTTAAACATAGCTAACTGTGAACAAAGACTAGTTGCATTTAGCTCACGATACTGCTTGCAAATATCACCAGTTAGCAACATTGTCTCCAGCTGCAAGTATGAACGCAAACCAGGAGAATCTCGATTGAACCTTTCTGTGAGTTGCATGATTGCAATGTTCATGACAGCGTAATATGCTGCTCGATAATGTTCCTCTGGTTTTGTTGCTACATAAGTTGGGCCTAGCCCACAATACTTTTTTGGCGGCTTTTGCACCCGAGGTACAGAAATCGACTCAAGATCATATGCCAAAACCATACTGGTCGCTGCAACCATTCCACTGATCTTGGCACTTGCTCACTGCAACGACTTTTTTAACTGTTCCAGAAGTGAAAACACCAAAACAACTCTTTGAGGGCCAGTGCAGTAGTGTCTTATTGAAAAAAAGCCTCGAGCCTTTACAGCTGTTTCATCAGCAGTTCCAATGGAAGCAAAAGATTCCGAGCTAACAAGTACCACTTCATATTGTTCAAGCCCATAAGACACTGCAGATACTCTGACCAGCCATCAAGTAGAACAAAGAAGTTTTATACTATACTTTTCATTCAGTGGCTCATCAGACAAGTCAGTTATAAGAGACACTAAAGCATCACTGAACTGCTTCTTGAACTTCCCTGAACGATTGTACAAGGCACCTAACTCTTGGACAAACTGAAGTGAATTGCTCACAAAGGGAATTGCGGCAGCTGTGTGCTGGGCTACAAGATTTTAACAGTGTACAGAATAGTGGAAAAACAATGCAAGCGGATGCTCACTGCTGATAATAGCCTGACAACCGTTAAATCGGCCGTTCATGTTAGCAGCGCCATCATAAGTCTGAGCTCTGAGATTTTCTATGGGTAGCATAATTCTGATCAGAAACTCTTTTGCTACAGCAGATAATTTTGTTTGGTCGTGTCTAGTGGGCTGAATAAACCAATAAACTGTTTCTTAATATTAAGAGCTTCATCAAAAAAACGAATGCATATCGATTCCTGCTCTAACCCATTGCAGTCTTGTGTGCCGTCAACCATAACACCAAACTGGCTTGATTCGGCATTAACAGTGCACACTGTGTTTCTAACGATAGAATGAGCTAAAAGCATCAGCATTTTATTTTTGCAGTCATGTGATATGAAACTTGTAGTTTGATTTAACCACAACTGTAGTTAATGTTCGAAGCCTTTTGAAATTCATTAACTTTGGTTCATCTAAAAATTGAAAGGGTTGATATTAAGGTAGAACTCAGAACCCCCTATGAACATCGCCCATGCAAAATAAGTAACACAATGTGAATGATTTTTGTATAGTATAAAATTTATACAAATGTAAATCTGTCTGTTTGCATAACGTGAACCAATATTTTCTGAAAAACATCCTGAATGTCTGCTTGCGAAAATTGAAAATTCAGAAATTTTATTTTTTATAAATATAATTCATTAATTTAAATCCATAAATATAAAAAGAAGAGTAGGTGGAGGAGTATTTGAGTAAGCAAAGAGTAGTTTTGCTTCAGGCAGCTATCACTATAACTATGCCTACCCAATGTATATTACTGAATAAAAATTCTGTTTCGTGCTATGGTTGACGATTATGCTTGTATTAATATAGGAGTTAAGAAATTATTTTATTTGAAAAATTGAAGGGGGTCCATGTTAAGATGGACCCCAGGTCTCCCCCTAGCTTCGCTGCCCATACATACTCACAATGTATTACTGTATTAGCATTTCTTTATCCCATGGTTGACGATTAGGCTCGTATCAAAATTAGAGTTGAGAAATGTGTATTTTTAAAAGAGTGAGTGGGTCCTTATAAAGGTGGACCCCAGAACCCCCTTAGGATTCCCGCCTACGCCATAGAGATAAAAAGAAAAGTAGATGAAGGAGTATTTAATTAAGCAAAGAATATTTTGTAGACAGCTATCACTATAACTACACATACTCACAATGTATTACTGTATAAAAATTCATTTTTATGCCATGGTTGACGATTATGTTCATATCAAAATTTAAAAATTAGATAAAAAGATTGGAAAAAAGTGGGGGGGGTCCACATTAAGGTAGACCCCCCCACTAAAAAGTAGTGGGGGGGGGGGGGGGGTTCTGACCCCAGGACCCCCCCAGGATCGCCTCCCATGCCTTAACTTATGAATGAGAAGTAAGAATATAGCGTTAAGGCTTGAGTAGTTTCTTGAATGAGTGTTAGTTTTGAAGCTTACGATGTAGAGATTGTGTGGTTCATTTGAACTTTGTGAAAGACGATGTTGTACGAAGCTTGATGTTCTTGGTTTTTTAATGTTTGCAGGTGAGCAATGAAATTATAAAATGGAAAAAATAACTCTCTAATAAATTAATCTCCAAAATAATTTATTGATTTGTCTCTTATTGAACCGCAAGTCTGAAACAATCTCAAAAAGCCTGCATCGGAACGCTAATCCTAATTATTGGCCTAAACAACTCGTTATCAATATCAACTGGACACAACGATACTTAGCACAAGTAACTTCCCATTATTTATTTATATAGCAAATTGTAAATTAAAATAATCCTCAAGAATTAAAAAAAATATTTATGATCATTAAAATTAATGGTACTTTGTATAGCTTAGAAGTTAAAAGAATACAAAATGGATAAAAAGACTTAGTATTATATAAAGTTTGATATTGAATTTACCTTTAATTTCTTGAATAATAAATATAGGATGCATCAAACGCTGAATTCACCTAAGAACATCGACTTGAGATCATTTTGAAGTTTTGGACCTACTAGGGCTCCACACAGGGCGACAGGTTTTACAAGCTGAAACGATCGATGTCCCTCAGCATCGCATCTTCACTCATTCTAGGTCACGCACCAATAACTATAGCATATAACGACATCAAACACTAGTTTCAATAAAAGTCATTATACAAAAGATGAATCCCTTAGAATTAACCATCAATTATATTTTCAACAAAAGTGTATTTTTAAATGTTAAAACACTAAATAAAGAGTTTTGTTTGGTTGGAAATACATTTCCAGATCTGGTCAATGACGTCATAGCTTTAGGACCTGTAATGGAGACACATTGGACTGTGATCACTTCAAAACGCTTCTTGATTCTTTTTCTGCCACTGTATTCAATGTTTCAAGTTTGAGAACACATAAAATCTACTTTAAAAATTTAAATATAATTTTTAACTGATGCTACGAGTTCATACCACTTTACATATGTTCATATGATAGATTTTCTGTGTAGTTGAGTGATGCTTTCAAAGAGTTGTCATTCAGAAGACGACGTTGAGTTTGAGAGTCTTGGGAGCGAGTAGAGGCAGGATGACGAAGATGAGAAGACAGGCGACGATGTTGAGAGAGGTGTAGAAAATAAGAAAGAGGCGGTCGAATGTCTGCACGATGACGAACCACTGCAGTCTGAGATCCTCCTCAGCCTCCCCCAGCAAACCGTCTCCGATTCTTCGTTTTTTGCCTTCTTCTCTATTTTTATGCTTTTTGGTTTTTTTATTATTATATATTAATTCAGTATTATTATTATAAGTAGAAGTAGTAGTAGTAGAAGTAGTAGTAGTAGTAGTAGTAGTAGTAGTAGTAGTAGTAGTAGTAGTAGTAGTAGTAGTAGTAGTAGTAGTAGTAGTAGTAGTAGTAGTAGTAGCAGTAGTAGTAGCGCGGTTTCGATTGCTTCTTGAAGCTCCATTATCAACTTGACTTTTATGAAAGTTCTTGCCCTTCAAGTCTTCCAAAAGCTTTTTCCATCTGTTCTGTGTTGTCAAAGAATTTGTGGCAGAATAAATTGCACTGGAGAGAATTGTAGTGGAATGAGTGGGAATGGGTTGCACTGCGATAGTCTCTGTTTCAAACGGATGGCTTGTGGAGATATGAGCTGGCACTGAATGGCTTGTGAGAGTTGTAGGTTCGTGTGGTGACTTCATGGCGTCACCGCTGAAATCTGAGTACTTGAACTTGAACCGCTCATTCTTCTCTTCCACGTTAACCACCTTGGCGCTCATGTGCTTACTTTTGTTTGGTTCCCTAATTGCATTCCTACCGCGTGCATCAGTGTATCGCTTCTTATTGCAATGACGCCTTCTATCAGTCCTCATCAGTAAATCCACAACTCCCTTGTGGGGCGTGATGTTCGTTCTAAGGAGTCTGGCCAGGTACTTGAAGACCAAGACATGCAAGAACTCTGGCGGCTTGGTGACGTTTGTGTGGTGGTGCAGGAGGAGAACGAAGATGGTCGAAAGAAGAGACACCGTCGCGAAGAAGAGCACAAAGGAAATGTAAACTGCTGGAAGTTTCAATTATTTGAAATGAATGTAAGTGATGAAACTAGAATTTTTATTTCAAATGCTTTTGAACATAAATAATTAGATTTTCAAAAATAATAATGATTATGAAGAAGATTCTTATCGTTGCGTATAACCCAAACGGGCTCATAGACCACTAGGGCTGCATCTTTTTTTAAACATTTGGCGAATCACTCACCCGTGTTTTAATTAGAGCTGTCCTTTCATCTAAGTTAACTTTCGATTAACGCTTTAATCAATTAACGCTCAGTAAACATTTTAACACCGTTTAACTTTTAAAAAATTGTATAAAAAATAACGCATTTTAAAATTTTACTGCATTTGAATTCATCAAACAACTTCTCGTTCCTTCTAGATTTGCAACAGAACCTAGACGGTGAAAAGTCGTTACATGTAATTTGCAATTTGTCACTTTACAAAAAATATGCACTTCAGAAGATGATCCAGCTTGTGTTATTTGTTTCAAAAAAAATGTTTTTTCGTAAAACTTGCCCTCATTAGACCCCCGATTTAAAAACTTAAAATGTCTATCAAGGATGAAAGAGAAGCAACGTGGAAAGAGTTTGAGAAACTATAAGAAGTGAAGAAAACTTCATAAACTATACAGCCTTCAACAAACAAGTGACTACAAACATATGTAACTTCAGATTCTGAAGATACCTCAATGATTACAAAGTCAATCATTAAACATGGAACAGTTATGGAACAGTTATGGAACAGTTATGGAACAGAATCTGAGGTAGGCTTTGAGAGTTGTCTTCTTGTTTGGTGGCAACATCACGAAGGGGCATATCCGGCTCTTGCGAAACTGGCAAGAAAGTACTTGTCATTTTCTGCAAGTACAGTTCTACACTGTAGGCCAAATAAAACATGCCACTGTATATTTGCCTATAACTTTGCCCAATATTGATCGATTTTCACATTTCCCCCCTGTTTTACTCAGGAAGGAATGAGGAGCAGGATTTTATCAAATTTTGATTTCAAAAATATTCAGTACCTTTGCCCAGTGTTATTTTCGTTTCATAAAATAATTATAGTTTTTATTTCAGTTTCGTTTTGGAATTAATTATAGTTTTTTTTTCGTTTCAGTTTTGAAAATAATTAAAGTTTTTATTTTTATTTTAGTTTTGAAAATATATTAATTTACAACTTTGAACACTATTTTTTTTATATCTAAAAATATTAATTGATCATAAAGTGAAACAGTAAAATAGAACTGTATATTAACAACAAATGAGTTTTAAAAATTAACAGTCAATTGAAATATTATAAGAATTGAGTACGTAAATTATTGAGTAATAACAAATTTGAAATATAATAACAAATTTACGATTAAAATAAGTGATAATTTAATTGACAAAGCGAAGCGGTAATAAAATAACGTTATATAAATGGCGCTACCATAGATATCCTACAAACAACAAGTAGTATACTATATCTATGGGCGCTACTTTCATAAAGCCCAAAGATAATGTTCATAACATATACATATATTTTTTATATAAATTATTCATTTAAATATTATGGCATACTTTGAAATGTATTTAATTTTCGTTTTGAAAATAATTATAGTTTTTATTTCAGTTTCGTTTTGGAAATAATTATAGTTTTTATTTTCGTTTTCGTTTTGAAAATAAATTTACTTTTTATTTTCGTTTTCGTGGAACGATTATTCAGAATTGTCGTTTTCGTTTTCGTTACGAAAATAACACTGCCTTTGCCTAGTGAAACTTAAACAAGTGTGAAATTAGATAAACCTTTGTGTAAACAAAACGATAATGTTTTCAATTTTTTCGTTTTTTATTCCAAAATTCAATAAATAAAATGAATTTATAAAATTAATAGCGATTCATATCTCAAAGCAAATGCTCGACGTTTGCGGCAGTTGTCAATAGCTTCATCGATGACGCTTTGCTTCAATTCGTTCCAGACGGTAATCAGTCGCTCCTTCAGTTCATTGACGTTATGACTTTAGTTTGGTAGACCCGTTGCTGCATTTCTCTTCAAATTTTGAAGTCAACTGAGTTAAGATCTGGATTGTTTGGAGGCCACAGATTTGGGGAATGCATGCAGGTGTCTCTTGCTTCAACAAGCTGACTGTCTGACGCGCCCAGTGTGATGGCGCTGTATCTTGCTGGAAGACGAAGAAGTTATCTGAAATGTATTTTTATCACAGGCACTTTTCAGGCTTTCCGCGAAATGACTGGTTACGCGCTTTGACTGTAACATATCTGCCTTGCCTTTCCCTTGGACTCCCCATCAAGTGTGGAGAGGAGTGGTCTGCTGCATAGGCTACAACTTACCTTCCATAGTATTTTGCCCAGGCTTACGCCCTGAAAAGGTCACTCCAGCTTCGCTGGAAGCGTTCAACAAACACGGGAAGTAGCAGTTACCGGTTATAAGTCATATGCTTCATATGGCGCCAGGGGTTGCTTCCGACGGTGGGAGAGATCGCCATGTCTCATTTACAACTACCGCCCGCCTCAAACTGGGCAGCCCCCAGTCAAATAGGTGTTGTTCCATCACAGTCTGCCTGCCCTACTGGGTGCGTTGGGCTCAGAGTGCTGCAACACTCGACAAGCAGACTTATTATGTACTTGCAAACAAGAAAAACAAAACAAAAACACCTGCTCTAAAACTGGGCACCTGGAATGTGAGAACACTCACACCAGGGCTATTCCAAGGCCTCCAGATGATCAGTGATGCCCGAAAGACTGCAGTTATCAGCGATGAACTTTTGAGACTCCAGGTCGACATTGTCACACTGCAAGAGACTCGGCTAGCTGATTTTGGAAGTCTTAGAAAAAAAGATTACACATTCTTTTGGCAAGGGAAAAGTGCTGAGCACATTAGAGAATACGGCGTTTGTTTAGCCATCTGAAACCCTCGGCTGGAAATGATGGAACCGTGCCAAAAAGGAACTGAAAGACTTCTGTCACTTCATCTTCACACCACTTCTGGGCCTATGCACCAACTTCCAATGTAACAAATGATTTTAAAAATTAGTTCTATGGCCAGCTAAATTTGCATCTTAACATCGATGAAAAATATCAAATTCTGTTATTTTTAAAATGATTGATTTTGTGGTTCTTATTTCGGACATGAATTTTTAAAACTATGGTGGTAATGATGGCAGAAACAATATGATGACTTGTCTGACCAAGAATAGAAAGACGTTAAAGTGTTAATAACGTCAATAAACATTAGTTTAAATTTTCGTAAATTAGAAAAAATTATTTTAAAATATGCAAATATGTTACTATTTCCCGGTAGTTTCAACAATTTTAATGAAAACATTGCAAATAGGAAACAACCTTATGAATCCGACGCTACACGCAAAATACATTAAGAGCTAAAAGTAGTTTACTGATGAGTGGCACATAGTTGGATGTCTTGGGCATGATGTCAGCAACAGTGAGCTGGAAGACTGAGTAGTTGAGGAGGGTTGTGATGCTCAAGGAGATCTTTTCTGAAGACTCTGTGTAGTTGTGATCATTTTCTTAACAATAATAATTAGAGCTGTGCTTCAATCTAAGTTTATCCATCAAACGCCGTAAACATTTTAACGCCGTTAAATATTTGTAAGCATTTAAACAAAATTAATGCATTTTTAAAAAATTAATGCATTTCAAAAAAATTAATGCATTTTAAAAAAATTAATGCACTTTAAAAAAATTAATGCATTTTAAAAAAATTAATGCATTTTTTAAAAATTAATGCATTTTAAAAAAATTAATGCATTTTAAAAAAATTAATGCATTTAAAAAAAATTAATGCATTTTAAAAAAATTAATGCATTTTAAAAAAAAGTAATGCATTTTAAAAAAATTAATGCATTTAAAAAAAAGTAATGCATTTAAAAAAATTAATGCATTTAAAGTTGTAATGCATTTAAAGTTGTAATGCATTTAAAGTTGTAATGCATTTAAAGTTGTAATGCATTTAAAGTTGTAATGCATTTAAAGTTTTAATTCATTTAAAGTTTTAATGGATCTAAAAACCCATCTCAAGACGGTTTTAGATAGGCAAAAGAGAGACTTGGACATTGATGAAGAGACCTTACCTATAGAGTTCCCAATCAGTGAGCAGGCTTCTGAAATCGATGACACTCTTGTTCACAACATTGGAAAAGAGAGGCAGTGTGGTAGGGTGAACCATAGACTAAAGAAAATAGTAAATTGAATGCATTCAGTAGATCCATCATCCTATAAAAGAGCCAGCAGCCTAGAGATGGACAGATCCCGTTTTTCAGATGCTACAAAGCAGCCGCTCAAACAAAAAAGAATTAAAACTTAACTTAGGTTTTTTTTAAAAATTTCAATAAAAAAAAACAAAACTGATTTCTAGAAAGAAGCGAAAAAGACTTGAACTTTTGTGCCTGTTGAAGTCAAAATATGATCCTTTCACTGAAAATGAAAAAGTACAAAACTATTTTTTAACTATTAAATTAACCAAGAAAATTTTTAATATTAAAAACTTTATAAAGTAAAAAATCTGTTTTTCTAGTGAATAACAGTTTTAACATCTCCCATTTTGTGTATTTTTATAATCGCGGGTGGGGGGGGGGGGTTATTTGACAGAAAATAATTTTCGTGTAAAACTTGTATTCTCAGTGTTTATCATGTTCTAAGTGGACGCTTGGAAATGTTGAAACCAATGATTATGCTCTCTCCCTACCATAATTCCACCATAGACATTCTAGTTTTTTAACTTTTGTACGAATTAAGGGTCCAAAAAGCAATAATATTTTCAAAATATTATATGTTACAAAAATTAAGAATGTAAAAAGTATCTGGTATTTAACGTTAAATCCTTGGAAGTTTTTTTATATTTAGTATGTTTCAAATTCAGTGTCAATGTCATTAATTTTACTAAGATTGCTTTAGTATGATTGCTTTAGTATGATTGCTTTAGTATGATTGCTTTAGTATGATTGCTTTAAACTGTGAGAAATAAGTACTAAAAAGGTATCAAAATGTATCAAAGGCTCACCGGCAGGCAGCAGGTAGACAAAGACGACGAGGAAGGACATGATGCTTGCAGGGATGACTAATGTCATGATGAAGTACCTGGGCTTTCTTTTCAAATAGTACACAAAGCGAGCAACAGAGAAGTTGGCCCTGCTTAATACTAACCGCGTAATGACCACCTGTGTAAATTATTTTAAAAGATAACAATTAGTTCTGACTTGGAACAAAGCCACTAAAAAATCAAAAATTGAATTTTAATAATCTAAAGTGTGAAAATAGTAGTTAGTTTGTAATTGTTTTTTTTGTGACTAGAAATGTGGGATGCAAGTTTTGCTAGATGGATTGCGTGGTTGGACGGATGGGTGGTTGGACGGATGGGTGGCTATTGAACTCACTTCTGTGTATAAAATTTCCCACTGTCCATTTTCTCTGTATAATTTCAAGTTAATCTTTTTATCGAATGACTTGAGAGAAAGCTGTTGTTCGGAGAAAGTCCAGCTGAATATCTCCATGTAACAAGCCTAGTGGTGGTTTAAAAATCTGTTCACACATAAGTTACTTTATACTTACATTGGTCTACAAACTAATTATAAATTTTGATCAATTGAATAAGCTTGACACCACCAAGAGCTACGTACGTAACTTAGTTGAATTGTAACTTGCCTAACTACCATAACTCTTGTGGGCAGAGCTTAGTTAATATTGGCGCTGTAGTCTATAGTATCCTATAGGCTTGAAAATTGTGGGGCGATCGGGGTTGTAGATAAAAAGCAGAAATGAAACGCTGAATTACTTTGCAGAATCTTCTTCTTTCCATGAAGGGCAGAGCTCTTCTGGGGAATAGACGCATTTGGGCGACAATAGGAGTCGAACCCACGCTAGTGAGTCGAATGCCAAGCGTTTTACCGCTAACTATTCCGCCGTCCTATGTCAGTTTTATTTCCTTTTACAAAAACAAAACGTCAATTTATAATTTTTTCACTAGATATCTTTAAAAGTGATTTTTCGGATTAGAATGTAAATCAAATTTCTTTATAAAGTGGCATTTTTTCTGAAAATAAAAATATAAAACCCTTACCCTAACTCCAAATTGACGTTTTTTATGTAAAAAAAGTATAAACTGACATTCTGCAAATTAAATCAGCATTTCACACGTTTTATTCTGAACCTTTCTGATTTCCTTTTTCTGCTTTTCATATACAACCGGCGTTCGAATAGGCCACAGAATTTTTTATGAAGAAAGTAAAATTTAAAATAAAATTTACTAGTGACTGAAAATACGTAAAAATTAATTATAACTTTATCGAGATTTTTAAAAAAGATAAATTTAATTTTCTGGCTTCATTTTATAGTTTTTTTTATATATTTCAAGACGACTTTTATTGATTTTGAAAATTTGGCCGTTTTCGTATAAATTCCTTTTGACTTTCAATTTCAATAAATTATAATTTCCGTGGAAATATAGAAAGATTATTTTTAATTTATTTATTTGAGTTTATGAAATATTTATAATTATATTGACTATTTTATATGACAATGCTTTAATTAAAATTTGAAAAATATATTTACTCGTTACTTTTGTATTTATTCGTTAATATTAGAGCTGTGCTTTAATCTAAGTTAACTTTCGATTGACGCGTTAATCAATCAACGATCGTTAAAATTTTTAACGCCGTTAAATATTTCAACGCATTTACAAAAAATCAACGCATTTAACAATTTTAATGCATTTAAACTCATGCAAATAAAACGGATTTTTGTTGTTTTGGTTACATTGTCAGCAAGTGTACACAAACACTACTAATTTACAGTCAACAAACGAATGGGAAAAATTTTATTTCATCAAAAAACTTTTCTTTTCCTGAAGATTTGCAACAGAACTTCTAGGGGGTGAAAAATACTTGAATTTTTCAATAGTTTTACTTGCAATTTTTCACTTTACACAATAAATAGGCACTTCAGAAGATGATCCAGCTTATGTCATTCGTTTCACACATCAAACTTATTTCCAAATTAGAGCAGAATATCCAATGGTCAAGAATTGCCACATCATTAGACCTCCGATTTAAAATTGTAAAAAGTTTTCAAAAATGGAAGAGTTAAAGAAACTATAAGGAAAAAAAATTTCAAAAACTATAAAGCCTTCACCAAACAAAAGACTATGAACATATGTAACTTCAGATTCTGAAGATGAAGATGTCCCAATGATTACTAAATCAATCATTAAACGTTTTAGAAAAGAATCTGAAGTAGGCTTTGAGAGTTGTTTTCTTGTTTGGTGGCAACAACACGAAGGGCATATCCGACTCTTGCGAAACTAGCAAGAAAGTATTTGTCATCTCCTGCAAGTACAGTTCCATGTGAACGTCTATTCAGCTTGTTAGGACACATAGTTAGCAAGAAAAGAGTCTCTTTAGATCCAACTATTGTTGAAAAACATGTTTGCTTGAGTAACTGGCTCAAAAAGATGTGTGACAAATGCATTTATGGATTCGTTTTTATTCTTTCATTTTTGCTTGAGTAACTGGCTCAAAAATATTGTATGAAAATTGCACTTTTTATCATTTATGGGTTTTTTCTTCTTTAAATGTGGATTACATTTTTTATAAAAAATTTCAGATAAAATTTTATTATATTTGTAAGAAAAAAAGTTATATACTGTTTTATACTAATGTCAAATTTGCTAAAAAACATTGCGTAAAATACGATTAACACAAGATTAAAACTTTTAATCGAACGATTAACGGCGATTGAAAGTTTTAATCGTGGAACAGCTCTAATTAATATACTTTTATATTTATGCGTAATATAAAATTTAATTGAACTTATTTCTTTTTTATCAAACATTTTTGACAAGGGAAAATAATTTCAGTGTTTGTGACAATTTCACTGAAAATAATCTCTTGTCGTTCTTCCTGAACTGATCTTATAAGAGAGAAAAAAGCATGTATTGAAAATGAGATTATAATCTAAGTGTCTTTCTTCCTCTGTTTTCACATTGCATTTATTTTTGAAACTGAATTGTGCTTTTTTATGCATGTGTTCTACTATTATCAACAAACTTAGAAAGTAAACTAACTTAATTTAATTTAATTCATTTTAATTTCGTATTTAAATTTTCTAAAAATAATTTAAATACTTTATATAATTTATATTTTAAATTTCAACACACCTAAATTCAATAAAATAACATTTATTTGATTCAATTTAAATCAAATAATTAAATTTCTTATCTAAATTTTGTAAATAAAAAAATTATTTGAATTTTATACATTTTAAATTTTTAATTTAAGTTTCAACACATCCCTGTTATAGCCGAAAAAGTATATTTATCAAAGCTTGAAGTATATTTATAGATTTTCTTCTGTGGTCTATCCGAACGCCCCACAAGATTTAACCATTCTATAAACTTTATATACTTTATAGTATAAACTATAGGTTATAGAATAAAAATCATTTTAAAATGACTTAAATAAGTGATTACATGAATTAAGTTACTAAATTATAACTTACAATTTTCAAAAAATACTTTAACCCATTTATTATAATTACGAAATAGAAAAAATATTTTAGTTTATTTAATTACTTAAATTAATATTTCTAATAAATATAAACCAAAAAAAATATTAAAAAGACTAAATCAATCAATCAATCAATCACTAATAATTTGTATACCGCCCTTTACTAAGTGAACAAAAGCGCTCAGCCATCACGTCCCAAACAAGTACGTCTTCAGGCCTCGACGGAAAGTTATGAGTGACTTAGTTGAAGTTAAAGAAGAAGGTAAAGAATTCCATAAAAGAGGACCACAGTAAGAAAAAGAACGTTTAGCAAAAGAGTGTTTAACTGGAAAACGAAAAGAACGATTAAAGGTGGATGATCTTAGACCAGATTTAGGGGGTTGTTTAATTAGATTTTTAAGATAGATTGGAGCATTACAATTATGAATTTTAAACATATTTAGGCATATTTTAAAAGTCACTCTAGATCTCAAAGGTAGCCAATGTAACAAACGAAGATAAGGAGAAATGTGAGAAAACTTAGGAGCACGAGCAACAAGACGAGCAGCACAATTGAAGGTTTTATTTAGAGGAGCCAAAGTAGTATTAGGGAGACCATAGTAAAGAGAGTTGCAATAATCAATCCTGGACAGAACTAGAGAAGATACAAGAAGTTGTAGGGTAGGATCATCGAGAAAAGGAAGAAGCTGTTTAATACGACGAATGTGGAAGTAGCAAGATTTAGAGACAGATAGAATTTGAGGAGCTAAAGACAAGTTAGAATCAAAAATAAAACCAAGGCTACGAATAGAAGATGAAGGGTTTAGAGAGAGTGAAGAGGGGGGAGGCAAAACTAAAGAAGGAAGAGATAGTAAAGACTTTGATTTTTTATTGAAATATATGAGTTCAAATTTGTCCGGATTAAGTTTGAGAAACATAGAAGAAGCCCAAGAGATTATAGATTGAAGACAGAGAGTTATTTTATCAACAGTAAGGTCAAGAGAAGAGTCAGTAAAAGATGTATAAATATAGGAGTCGTCAGCATAAATTTGACTGTTTAGAGAAGATGACGAAATAATATTAGGTAGTTCCGAGGTATAAAGAATAAAAAGTAAGGGACCAAGAATTGAGCCCTGTGGAACACCATAAGATAAAGAAACAGGTTTAAAAACAGTGAAAAACATATTGATGAAAGTCTGAAGGCAACAGCAAGGATGCATACAGACTGGAAAAACTTTGGCCAATACACAACCACAAAGTACTTCTACAATCACACACAAAAATAGAAAATTGCTAACAGAGATACTCGAAATTCTAAAACATGGACTGAATACTTTTCAGATTTTCACAACAGCAGAACTACAAAAGACCCAGAAGTGATAATGTCCTTCCAGCAAGCAACAATATTCAATATCCAATTCTTGAAGTTGTTAAACGATAAATCACTGAAGAAATGGAAGTCTGCATGAATGGACGACATCTTAGGTGAGCTGATAGACAGAATCGTCATCTCATCATCTCCGAATTGTTATTATTCTGGCCAACTTTTCCTCTCCCGAAGGCGTGGCTTGTCTGAAAAGTCTCAATCTCTCTTTCCACTCCTAACTATCACGGGCATCAGTGCTGCATGCCCCCAGGTATTTGAGGTCTTTCTGCACTATCTCTTCTCACGTCTTCATTGGCCTGCCTGGTCGTTTCGTTCCAGAAACCCTCATTCTTCTAACCTTGTTAATCCATCTACCGTCACGTTCCACATGCCCAAATCACCTCATTCTTGTTGGAAAAAAGATTACACTGGCCTAAAAAATTTTTGTCAGTTAGTGTGCATTGATGGATTTTTTGTGCTGCAATCAGAAATGTTCCATCTCATCACGTTTTTGAGTATAATTTGCAGCAATATAAAAAGTAGTGTTTAAAAATATTTATTTACAAATTCCAATTATTTTCAGGAAAAATTCTTAATTAAATAATAACTCTTCAAAATCATTTTAGTAAATCAGTTTGATAAAAATGTAATAAACAAATGATCCACCATCGTTCAAACAAAGAAAATTCTAATTTAATTTTTTTTTATTTGAGATTTTTTTGTATTTGACAAATCAAACTTCAACAACATATTTAAAAAATAATATTCAAGCGTATTAATTATTATTGAA
Organism: Piscicola geometra; assembly: GCA_943735955.1. Lineage (NCBI taxonomy): Eukaryota > Metazoa > Annelida > Clitellata > Hirudinida > Piscicolidae > Piscicola > Piscicola geometra. The sequence continues at coordinate 223,223 of OX030966.1, read as the reverse complement.
CCTATCGTTTCTAAATATAACCTGTTTGTGAAAGATTGTTTGGGTTTGCATCCCAACTCTTTTGTCATTAAACTAGAAATATTTTTCAGTAAATTTATGCAAAAATACTGCACTCAAAATACACTATGATGTGGATATCCACTTTGCCCTAAACCCCCTCCTCCCCCCTTGACCACTTTAGTCCACTTTTGGCTGAACCCCCCTCTCCCCTTTTGTGTGGACGTCTTTTATGGATGGCCCCTTATTGTTCATGAGTTCAAAATAAAATTTAAGTTTTTAAAGACAAAATCAGCTTATAAAAGTTTCAAGTAGTACTGTATAATTTTTAAACAATAAATCGGCAATCGTGTTCCTGCAAATAGTCTCCAGATGCTTTCTGGTACGTCTGTGGTGAACTCACTTCAAAGAGTCAGCATAGAACAATTTCAAATTTGTTTCCAACTAAACTAAAATTTTATTTTGCTTGCTAACCAAGAGTTCAAAATAAATAATGTGCCCCGCATCCAGCGTGCAATAGATGTTATGTAAAACTTACGCAATGGTTGTGAGGAAAATGTATCGTTTACCAAATGAGGTCTTCGACGCATGCTCGGAATCTCATGGAAAGACTGCGTCACAAACAACGAGGTGTTGGCGAGGGCAGCCATTCCAAGCATGACCACTCTCCTCCGTCAAAGACGTCTCCGATGGTTAGGACATGTACGTCGGATGGATGATGGCCGACTTCCCAAAGACGTGCTATTTGGCGAGCTTGTCTCAGGTTGGAAAGCAACTGGCAGGCCATACCTTCGCTACAAGGACGTCTGCAAGTGCGATCTAAAATCTACAAAGATTGACGTCAGCACCTGTGAATCGCTTGCTGAAGATAAAAGCAGATGGAGGGGAGCTGTACGCATGGGACTAGAAGCGGGGGAAGCAGGGATTCGTCGGCTTGCCAGTGAAAAGCGCTCCCGCAGAAAATAAAAACAGCAGCGATCTGCAACCAGCTGCGAACAACTATACAACTATAAAAAAGTATATAACTATAAAAAAGTATATAACTATAAAAACTATATAACTATATAAAACTATATAACTATTAAAAAATAGTTGAACTTTTCCAAACTATTTTGCAACTCTTTTTGTATTCACTTATTGACAGGCATAATCTAAAGCATCATGTAACATAAAAATTCATTGAAACCATGTATTCACTAGCCATTCCTTTAAAATAACTCTTAGAAATTAATTTAAATACAAAAGAAGAGCAAAAAGTTTAAAAGACTCATAGAAATAACACTTAAATTTTATTTTAAATGACCCTTTCAATAAAAAAAACATTTTGCACAAATTGAACCCTTAAACACCAAACCAAAAAAATAACGTTGGCGTCCGCATCGACCCATCGCATATTTCAACGAGGTTTTCACTAAAAAATTATTATTTTGGAATTATAGTGATTTTTTATACACTTTCATATATTTGTATATATATGATCCGAATTTATTTTTAATTTTTAAAAAGATGTCTTTTTCCTAATAGGAGTTTGTAATGATGGAGTTGAACCATTACAGACATTGTGGTCAAAGCCTGTGTATTAGATAATTAATATCGCGAAATATATGTGAATTAATATCTAAATATCTAAAATTTGATTTAACTAATATCATAAGTTTTTGAAAGCAAAAAAAAAGTTTGCTCCAATGAAAACTGTTAAATTCCAGATGGGTATGTAAAGGTGGATGAAAAGTTTGTACCATTTTGAAGTCGTTTTATTTTAGAGCAGTACATGCCGTCTAAATCTGGTAAATATGACTTGAAATTTGGTGCTTTTTTGACGTCAAAACGGGGTGTTGTTTGAAAATGAAGTCATTTTTTGGTAATGATCAAGGAGGTAATCCAATTCGACAATTCGGGAGTGGCTGCTGTTATCAACCCGATAGAACATCTGGATGCTTGACTAAAAGTTTTTACGAATAATCTTTTACTTTACTAGAATTGCCCGTGAAATGCAAAATGGCTTTGTTGGATTAGTGAGGACTGTATGGATAAATCTTCGAGTATTACCTAAAAAAGTTACAGAGAAAATAGAAAATTAGTAAGATCACGTGTATGGCATATATTAGTAGAAAGCAAACCTTTCGTTAGCCAAATGTTTTTTCCAACATATGATAGACGTTTCAGCATTCAATCTTTTCATCTTTTATAAAATAAAAAAATTATTTTCAATACTCTAATTCATCGGCCAAGACAAGTAGTCGTTTGTGCTGCAAAAAACTCATTCAAAACAAAACTTTCTAACGTTGTCGAAAATGTCCATTGTGGATTAACTGTGTTAACTATGAATGAATGAACTTCTAATTTTGTGATTGTGAAAAAATTTCTCACAAATATTTAACTTGAGCTATTCAATTTGTGTTATTCATTTCATGGGTCGTTTCGACTCATAAGGTCGCGAACGTTACAAAAGATTGTATAATGCTGTAAAACCGAAACTATAAATAATATTTCACATCTGAAAAGTGTGTTAGATTATCAATAAAAAAATTAGACAAAGTTATGAAATTAAAAAAATTAACTTCACAATTAAAAACACAGTGAGCGATTGAATAATGGTTTCAGTGCGGAATTTGAAAATATAATTTTTTTTACACCTTACCTTCTATTTTTAGTTATTAATTATTTTCTATTGTTTATTCATTTATTATATATATGTAATTTATGTGTATATGTTTGTGTGTATATAAATGTTTTTTTATTTTATTTTAATTTTTATTTTTTGATAAATAACCATTATAGAGGTTAAAAGATCTGCATGGTTTTTAACTCCCTAAACTAAACTATTTTTAGTTATATCAAAAGTATGATTCTATTACAAAGAATTATTATACAACAAGTTGAATTATTATTTTTATTTTAAATATTCTTTAAATTTTAATATATGCCATATTAAACAACAAATAATAAAATAGAAACAATAAATATATGAAAAAAATAGATATTTAATATAAAAATTTGTCAACTAATGACCTATGATAAGTTACTTCTTGCTTATGTGCATTGTATAGCTCTTTTTAAATTAATTCAGCAGATCTTCATTTCAGTTAAAATCATTTCTCGAAAATGTCCACTCTTAAACGGGAGCTCTATGGTTAGCAGCTGCCCTCTTGACAGCCACTTAACCATCGATACATTTTTAGAATAAAAGGTTGTAGGTCTTTTGAAATGTTAACTTTAAATAATATTTGAATAGTATTAATTAGAATTAGAGCTGTTCCACGATTTAAAATTTTAATCGCCGTTAATCGTTCGTTAAAAAATATTAAACGAACGTTAATCGTATTTTAACGCAATGTTTTTAGCATATTTGACATAAGTAAAAAATATTATTAACTTTTTTTGCTCTCACAAATGTAATAGAAACTTTATCAGAATTTATTTAGTTGTTTAAAGACATTTTTAATTGTAAAATGATGTGGGAATTCTTAACTATTTGGTATTCTGATTAATCTTTTTCTGCTCCAGTTCGGAAACAAAGGACATAAGCTGCATCATCTTTTGAAGTGCATATTTCTTGTGTACAAATTGCAAGCAACACTGTTCAACATGTTACGTAATTTTCACCCCCTAGAAGTTCTGTTGCAAATCTAGAAAAAAGGAAAAATTATTTTCTGAAATCCACTTTCTACCATTCCTATTTTGACAGTCAATTAAGAGAGTCTTTGTGTTCACTTGTTGGCAATGTGGCTAACACAGAAAAAACAGTTTAACTTTGGTAAATTTAAATGTTTTTCATTTTTTAAATGCGTTTTTTTAAATTCTTTAAAATGTTAAACGGGCTTTAAAATATTTAACGGGCGTAATAACATTTAACAGACGTTAATTGATTGACGCGTTAATCGAAAGTTAACTTGGACTAAAGCCAAACTCAATGAATTGAGACGAATGAATAAATTTAGAATAAGCTTTTTTGAGAAAGCATGAAACGAAATATGAATGGCTTCAGTGGCAAACCTGGATGTCGAAGGGAAAGTATGTGAGGTCGAGCTGACAGAAAGTCGTCGTCTTGCCAGCCGTCGAGTACACCGCCATGCCGTCTGGGTGCAGCTGCAAGCGATATTTCTCGTGCTGGAATATGCCTCCGAATACCTGGTTTGCGCTAGTGGAAAATTGGGAAAATCAACTAGTTTCATGGAATAATAGACGCTGACAATTCCTTGTCCTATATATTTTGTAATATTCAAGAGTTTGAACAAGAAAGAAAATTCTAGGAAACGCAGCGTGAAATCGATTGAAAATACCGCAAACAAGGCCCTTAAGGTTTTAAGACACGTTGCTGGAAATCTTTTCAAACGTGGTTTAATGTATTGATCCGAAAGTTTCACCTTCACACACATACACACACACACACACACACACACACACACACACACACACACACACACACACACACACACACACACACACACACACACACACACACACACACACACACACACACACACACACACACACACACACACACACACACACACACACACACACACACACACACACACACACACACACACACACACACACACACACACACACACACACACACACACACACACACACACACACACACACACACACACACACACACACACACACACACACACACACACACACACACACACACACACACACACACACACACACACACACACACACACACACACACACACACACACACACACACACACACACACACACACACACACACACACACACACACACACACACACACACACACACACACACACACACACACACACACACACACACACACACACACACACACACACACACACACACACACACACACACACACACACACACACACACACACACACACACACACACACACACACACACACACACACACACACACACACACACACACACACACACACACACACACACACACACACACACACACACACACACACACACACACACATACACACACACACACACACACACACACACAAACACTCACATACACTCACACACACAAACACACACACACACACACACACACACACACACACACACACACACACACACACACACACACACACACACACACAAACCTGTTTCTGATAGCAAATTTGGGATGCCACACAAGACCACTCCTCACCACCATGTAGTGCAGGCCGTAGTCATTCTGCTTCCACACCATGTTAGGGTTTCTCCAGCGCTGTAAAATATTCCTGCTAATATTATATTTGTTTTGCTCGGTACATTGACAAAATCGAATTTGTATTTGCGAATTGGTGCATCAATCCATCTAAAACATTCGAAGAATGCAAATAACTGTGAATGAGTGTTCAGTACCATGTTGATCCACCCAAACATTAGCATGTGCTGTTCCTTTTGGTCCTGTAAAATTCAAAAAAAGCAAAGTAATCTCTATGTTTTCATCTGGCAATTTTGATCAGTGATAACGAAGGAAGTCCTCACGATGCTCATGAGGTGGAGGAGGTTGAAGCTGATGAAGACCGAGATGGCGGAGTCGTTGTGGCCCAGCGGACGCAGCCTGTTCTCCGTCTGGTTGGCGACCAATCTGAAAAAAACGATATTTTATTTATAAACTGTTAAGATGGATAAAGTACGGAGGTTTCAAGCTTTCATAAAAGTAACAATGAAGATCCTTTGTAGTCATGCAACATTTGAACCTCCAAAATCGCCTCATCACTTTCGCCCCATTTCAGTCACCCCAATATTATCACGCCTTCTTGAAAAAATCTTAGTTACTCAATATATATACAAGAGGTCGGACATTGACAATTTTTCATTCCCGGTCCCGTCCCGTTCTCGAAATTTGTTTTCCCGTCCCGTCCCGTTCCCGATGGGACATCAGAATTTTGATTCCCGTCCCGTTCCCGAAATTTTTTCCCGTCCCGTCCCGTTCCCGATGGGACTTCAGAATTTTGATTCCCGTCCCGTTCCCGAAATTTTTTCCCGTCCCGTCCCGTTCCCGATGGGACTTCAGAATTTTGATTCCCGTCCCGTCCCGTTCCCGAAATTTTTTTTCCAGTCACGACCCGTTCCCGAAAGCTTTTTGTTTTTTTATTCGTTTTTGCTGCCATTTTCACTGGCCCAAACTTACTAGTTCTAACATTTCATAAAATTTATTATTTATTATTCAGTCAGAGAATATTTTTTTTGATAAAATTAAAAAACACGATTTAAATTTCAAATATTTATTGAAATGAAAGTATTGAAGTTAGTCTTTGTTTTTGAGTAATTCGATCAATTTTTTATTGCTTTTCACACGGGTTAAACCGTTAAGAGTTTCAGCTTTCAAATGAGATGATTTTGGGTCTGAAGTTAAACGCCTACATAATGAAAAATTTTGTTCACAGGGAATATAACTTGCAGATATACTAAACAAAATTTTGGCTACTTCTTGTAGTATTTTAAAATTGCTCATTTTACTCCAATAAAAGAAAAAATCTTTATAATCATTCAATTTTTTGGGACGTAATTGTGAAAATTTGTACAATTCATCCTCTTCTGAATTTTTTTCTTTGTTCATTATTATTAATTCTTCGATAATGTTAGAAATATGTTTTTTGACAACATTCTTAATCTCCACAACTTCAAATATAAAATCATTCGTATAATTTGATAGTATAATAATTTCATTATAATTTTTACGTTATAAAAACAAAAAGAATAGGTCTAAATAACCATCATTTTTTTTTTATCAATGGCATTGCAGCTTGGTCTGGCTGTACAAAACAGAATTGAATTTTCTCTAATGAAATTCTTGGTATTTATTTCTTTTCTATCCCAAACTTTTTTCCTGTTATTCTTTCATACTGGGGATGCAACAGACATGCTGTCATATGAATAAGATCAATTGCATCTTTTCTTTTGTCGAAATGATCAACTGAGCAATAATTTGGAAATTAATCATTCAAATTCAAAGTATTTATTTATAAAATTAAAATAATATAACTGACCATTTTGATTTCATCTGAAAAGTTTTCATCATCACCCATTTGTTCTAATCTCCCTAATCTTTGGATTTACCATAACAACTTCAAATGTAGTGTTGGAGATTTTGACATTGGCAATGGTGGCTTCGTTATACATTTCTATTGCATTTAATATTTATTTTAAGTACGGAGTATCGATGAAATAATGATTTCCATACTTAGAAGTTTGCTGAAAAATCATTGTTAAAGAATCCAATCACAATAAATATTATTCCCGTTTTTCCCGTTCCCGATTTAAAAGTTGATTCCCGTTCCCGTTTTTTCCCGTTCCCGATTTGAATGTTGATTCCCGTTCCCGTTCCCGTCCCGTAAACCTATTCCCGGTTCCCGACTTTTCCCGTCCCGAAATTAATTTTCATTCCCGTTCCCGTGGGAGTCCCGCGGGTACCCGCGAGTACCCGGTCAGATCGGGTACCCGGTCCGACCTCTACTGGAGATGCAACAGACATGCTGTCATATGAATAAGATCAATTGCATCTTTTCTTTTATCGAAATGATCAACTGAGCAATCATTTGGGAATTAATAATTCAAATTCAAAGTATCCGGTCCGACCTCTAATATATACCCATGCTTCAATCACCCATCAGTAAAACCAATTCGCTTCTCGCCCAACAGGATCACCTACTTCTGCCACCATTTCCATCACATCTATCATCACTTCACTTCTTAAAACCAACATCCATGTTCGCTTCTCGCCCGACAGGATCACCTACTTCTGCCACCATTCCCATCACATCTATCATCACTTCACTTCTTAAAACCAACATCCATGTTCACCTTATTGCTCTTGACTTTACTAAAGCTTTTGACACTCTTGATCACCATACCCTCACCTCCAATCTCGCACTTCTTCCTCTTAATGACAACATATACAACCTTCTCATTTCATTCCTTAGCAACCGATCACATTCCACCATTTATTTAAATCAACTTTCGAGTATCCTTCCCATCAACTCTAGCGTGGTCCAAGGCTCAGTTCTTGGTCCATCTACCTTTATAACCAACGCCTCTTCACTTCAACAATATCACCTTTCTAATAAAATATTAAAATTTGCTGATGACACTTATCTCATTATTCCATCATCTAACACTCATACTATCCAATTAGAGCTTGACTCCCTTTCTAAGTGGGCCAAGCTCAGTAATCTTTCACTTAATCTCAATAAATCATTCGAACTCGTAGTCCACAATAGTCATAAACGCATCACACCACCAGCTTTACATCCATCCATTCAACGCACTAACAAACTCACTATCTTAGGTATCACATTCACAGACACTCTCAACATTTCACCACACATAGATCATATCATCCAAAAATGCTTTCAAACTTTTCATGCCATCAAAACAATCCATTCCCATGGACTCTTTGGTGCCAAACTCTTTGACATCACTGAGTCCCTCATCATCTCTCACCTTAAGCATGCAGCTCCTTCTTGGTCTGGTTTTGCTAATCAGCAACAATTTAAGCAACTTCAGTCATTCATTAATAAACTAATTATACTTAAATATCTTCCCTCTCACTACCCATCTATCACTTCTATTTTTACCACTTTAGACAATAAACTATTTTTTAAGATATCCCCTAACTCTGACTACGTTCTTCACCAAATTCTTCCCTCTCTTAAAACATCTTGACATAACTTAAGACCTTGTAATCACAACTTCAATTACCATGGAACTAACTTAGTGACTCAGTTGCCCTTGTAAGATATCTATTCTTTTAAACCTATAAAACGTTTGAAAGCAAATTATTGTTTATTGTCTAAAGTGGGAAAAATAGAAGTGATAGAGGGGTAGTGAGAGGGAAGATATTTAAGTATTATTAGTTTATTAATAAATGACTGAAGTTGCTTAATTTGTTGCTGATTACCAAAACCAGACCAAGTCTTCTGAAACAACTCATTCCATGGTTTATATTTATATAATCATTTCTGATTTGTAATTCTTATTTATTTATTTATTTATTATCATATCCAGCATATCCTTGGTCGAGTTGTTTGATTTTTATCCATTATCATTTGCATTAGAATCTAATAATTATCTTTTAGTTATGATATGTTTTAAATTTATATTATTTTTCATCTTTAAATTTCCATCTTTTTTATTTTGGTTATTGTTCATCTTCTATTTTTTGTATTTTTGTAACATGGCTTGCGTCTGTCAAGCCGTGATGAATAAAGATGATAAAAAAAAGATAAAAAATACTAATATTTCAGTCTTGTATAGAGTTAGTTTAAAACTGTCAAAACATTTTTTCAATTTAATGATTTTTTAACTTCAAAGTTTATTTATCAGTTATTCCAAAGCAAAAAAAACATGAAAAAAATTAATTGTTTCTAGAATTTCTCATAATCAAATTTCTTATCGGCAAAAAATTAGAATTTTTTTTTTCTGTTCTAGCAAAGATTTTTTTCAATGGGGAACTAGAAATTTATCAGAGGTTGTCGCAAAATTGGCTTTTTATGAACGTAAAATTTATACTTTACCACGGAACTAACTTAGTGACTCAGTTGCCCTTGTAAGATATCTATTCTTTTAAACCTATGAGAAATCGTAACCTGTTCCTACATTAACCTGTCGTTGCCTGTCTTTAAAATTGAGGCGCTCTCTCTACAAACATCTGCCTGAATGACATCGAAACTAGGTGCTTTTTAGTTGGGAAGAAGCCTTTTCTATTTGAAATCAAAAAGAAGTAATTTAGTGCTTTCTTGCTATTATTTTTTCATTGACGGATGACGATTTTGTCAGCATGTTGTTGAAGTTATCAGCATACTTTTCAAGAAACTTTTCTTCCTCATTAATTCTTGCGAGTCCTACTTCTTCTTAGCTATGTCTAACGCATAAAAAAGCGTTTCAATTTTTCTTATTTTGTTTCATTTTCAATTGATATGACTAGTTTTTGTAATTTTTTTCTACTTCAAATTGTGAAGCTATATTGTGAAAGTAACATCAGAACGGCATTTAGTCTGATTCATCAGTTGTGTGAATCAAACGTGAGCACTCTTCAGCTCACCAGCTATTTATGAAACTTCCACGTATCTCAAGAAAAATGTCTACAAACTTTTTGAATGCGCTCTCTTGGACAATCAGTCAAGTCCTTAAAAGACAATCGCTATGCACATCAGATGCATGCCTGCAGCGAGCAGGTTCCGCTGCAATACCACAGAGGAAGCAGCCACAGCAACAACAGTTTCAGTTTCGGCAAGGATTTAAAATATATCATCATCATCACCAGTGACCTGTTCTACATTTCCGGTCGGAGCGTCAACACCAGGTCCAAGATGTTGATGAAGATTTGTGGGAATGATGATGACATGGTGATGACGATGATGTAGTAAAATTGATGGTACTGGGATGATGGTACTGGGATGATGGTACTGGGATGATGGTACTGGGATGATGGTACTGGGATGATGGTACTGGGATGATGGTACTGGGATGATGGTACTGGGATGATGGTACTGGGATGATGGTACTGGGATGATGGTACTGGGATGATGATGAGGATGCTGTATTGGTAATGATAGAGATGCAGCGGCGGCGATGATGATGGAGATGTTAGATGGGAAGCGGGGTTTAACTGATTATTAAGAATATCAAAAAACACTTGCTTTACCAAGAAAAAAGTTAAGCTATGCTTGAGCTTTCAATTGCTTTTTCTCATGCAAACTCACTTTCATTCAAACCTTCTCATGAGCATTTCTTCAGCAGTCGGCCTTCTAGAAAAGTTGTGGAAAAGTGAATTGGCTTGAGAGTGCTCCTCAGGGAGGGCTGGGAGAGGCTTTCCGGGAGGGCGGCCTTCTGGAAAGCACTTGTTTTGTCCCACTGTTTCTGAGTCTTGTGGAAACAATGAAAAGAAACGTCAAGGTACAAAGTATTTTCAAATTATTTGAACTTAAAAATAAATAAAAATTCACGAAAATATTTTTTAAAAATTTAATTAATAAAAAAGGTAAAATAATCAATGCAGGCTTAAACAGCGCTTTAACTAAGAATTGTTTTGGAAATTATCTAAGTGATAAAGAAAATGAAATAAGTTTTCAAAATAAAAGAGCGAAAAAGTAATTAGACTTACGTGAGGGGCACAGCGGAAGCAGCAAGTTGGACAGAACCATCAAATGAAAACGCATGTTTGTGGAAAAGTGAAGTCTTGCTTCTTACATATGTGTACGAAAGAGAAAGAGAAAGAGAGAGATGGAAACAGCAGTATGATAACGAGGACGGGGGGATTGAAGAGATTGCTTCTACTTGCATCACCTGTTGCTGTCTATTTGCAGACATTTCATAATGTTTGTATTATTGATTTGCACAATTTTTTAGTTTTTGCACATGCATCTTTCAAAATATGTAAGTTTGAATGACATAAATAATCCATTAAAAATGAAAATACGCTGTGAACATTCTATATGGGACCTATATGGGCCCCATATGGGCAACTATATGGGCCCCATATGGGCAGCCCATACAGCCCATATAGGACCCAGGTCAAAATGTTACACCTAATTTAGTGGGTTCCTTGTATAGCATATACGCTCAAACTTTTGAACACGAACACATGATTGATTGATAAATTATTTATTGTAAAAAATGTGATTAATTGGATTTTTCAAGATTATTTTATTCTTGATAGTCTGGCTTGCTGTTCTTCTCTTTCCATCTCTGTCTCTGGCTCCTGTCAGCCATTTGGACACGTGTACTTCGATTTTTCTTCTGAGTGATCTTCAAGTCGGTTTTGACAGAACCTGTGTTGCGAATAATTTATTGATGAATTATATACCATGGTCTCTTCCGTCCTTGTCTAAGGGAGTGCTAATCGGCTTTTCTTTGACTTTACACATGTTTAACAAATGGCTGGTGTATTATTTACATATTGAATACATTGATTACAACTTGTGGGGTTTCAAAAAATTTGTTGAACTATTGAATAATTATTTGCCTGACTTTAAATTTTTTATATTAATATTTAATAATGAGAAATGTTTTGAAAAACTTTAATAAGAAACCAGACTGACTTTTATATACAAATACTTTTTAAATAATTACAACAGAAGATACAATTTTTAAAATAAAAGAGATAATAAATTGAAATGACTAAAGTAACAAAATAATAAATATTTTACCAAAACCATGGCCAAATGTTACACTAATTCAAAGCCCATTTAGCCCATATAGGACCCATATAGAATCCACATAGGCTTTCCTTGAAAACACTTAGAATTTTTATTTATTTTTAAGCCCATTTAGCCGATCTAGGACCCATAAAGGACCCACATAAGCTTTCCAAAAAAACACCTTAATTTTTTTTATTCTTCAAAGCTCATTTAGCCCATTTAGGACCCATATACTTCCCAAATAGGGTTTTCTTTAAAAACACGTTAAATTTTTTTTCTTTTTAGAGCCCATTTAGCCCATATAGGACCCATATAGATAATCTCTAGCCCACGAAGCCCATATAGGACCCATATTGATTACCCTTAGCCCATTTAGCCCATATGGGACCCATATAGAATGTTCAAAGGGTAGCAGCTGAGGAATAAACGAAAAAAACCATAAATGAACAAAGAAATGAGTGAACAACAAATCAAATGAATGAATGAGTGAACAACAAATCAAATGAATGAATGAGTGAACAACAAATCAAATGAATGAATGAGTGAACAACAAATCAAATGAATGAATGAGTGAATGAGTAAATGAATAAATGAGTGAATGAGTAAATGAATAAATGAGTGAATGAATAAATAAATGAATTATTTTAAACGTTTCAAATTGAAAAGCGACATATGTTTATTGAAACGTGATCTGAAGACGTCTGTGATCTTTGCCTACACTCAAAAGAAATCGAAGATTTGGAAAACCTTTTCTAAAGAGATTTTTCATGCTAATTTCAAAACTGTTTGTTAGCAAGAGAAGCTCCGAAGATACTGCCAAATAAAAAACTTAAGAGGTTCAAACCACGGCATCAGATTTTGCATGCGCATAGTTTTTCTTTCTTCATAGTTTATGACTCGATGAATCATAAGCACCCCAGTTCATCTGTTTTGTGTGTTCATGAATAGATTCGAAAAAGTGGAAAAGAATCAGACGGCATTTGGAGTTCTTAGGGTTAGAGAGTTATAACCAAATTGACATTGAAATGTCATGTGTATGAAAATCATATGCCCGCGATGATATTGATTAAGCCGTGAATCTATAACCACTCCACTTATTTTTCGATTAAATTTTTTTACCATTTACTTATTTTTAATAGCTTTGAAAGCAAAGCTGTGTCTTATTATTAGATGATGTCCTATCATTTTAACTTTAAAATTAGTTTTTTTCATTTCATTATTGCACAATAGTTTTTGTAGCGCAAAATTTTATTATTATTCTTTATTTAAAAGTAAATATATATTTGAAGAACAAAGAATTCTTTTGAATGTAACAATGTGATCAATCAAAATATTTCTATAGCGCTTTTTCTCAAATTCAAAAGCGCTTAAAGATGAATTGTCAAATAAAACACTTATAAAATGATGAGTGGCACATAGTTGGATGTCTTGGGCATGATGTCAGCAACAGTGAGCTGTAAGACTGAGTAGTTGAGGAGGGTGGTGATACTCAAGGACACCTTTTCTGAGGACTCTGTGTAGTTGTGATCCTTTTATTGATAATAATAATTAGATCTGTGCTTCCATCTAAGTTTATTCATCAAACGCCGTAAACATTTTAACGCCGTTAAATATTTGTAAGCATTTAAAAAAATTAATGCATTTAAAAAAAATTAATGCATTTAAAAATGAATGCATTTAAAAAAAATTAATGCATTAAAAAAAATTAATGCATTTAAAAAAAATTAATGCATTTAACAAAAATTAATGTATTAAACAAAAATTTATGCATTAAAAAAAATTAATGCATTTTAAAATAATTAATGCATTAAAAAAAAATTAATGCATTTAAAGTTGTAATGCATTTAAAGTTTTAATGGATCTAAAACCCCATCTCAAGACCGTTTTAGATAAAAGCACCTATAGGTCCTATAATAATAATAATAATAATAATAATTGTCATTTTTGTATAGCGCCCGGGCACGCAACTGAAGCGCTCTCACTGCGTCGTAATGCAATAAAGAAATAAAATTAATTATAATAGTAATGTTATGAAAAAGGAAGCAAAGAGTAGCATGGAGTAATTATAAGTGATAGGCTAAGTTAAAGTAATGAGTTTTCAGTTTGGCTTTGAAAGTCGAAAATTGGTTGATGCTTCGAAGTGCAGGTGGAAGGGCATTCCAAATTGTTGGAGCTGCGTGACGGAAAGCTCTTTTTGAGATGTTGTTTGTAGTGGATTCTTGGTTGAGGAGAAGAGATGAAGATGAACGCAGTTGTTTGTATGATGTTTTTTTAGTTATGAGTTTGCTGAGATATGACGGTATTGAAGTTTGAAGAATTTTGAATGTGGTGATGGCTATTTTAAAGGATATTCGAAAATCTATAGGAAGCCAGTGGAGTTTTATAAGATTTTCCTTTGATGATTGAACAAGGTGATGGCCTGGGTAATCACAGTTGAGTGTGATTCTAGCCGCCTTGTTTAAAACTGACTGTAGACGATTTCTTTCTTGATTGGTGATGTTAGATAATAGCGAGTTACAGTAGTCAAGTCTGCTTAGTATTAGACATCGGGAAAGTGAGGCGGAGAGATCAGTAGTAATGAATGGGCGTATGTGTTTGATTGCTTTGAGATGATAGTGTGATGATTGGAGGATGGATGTGATGTGGTTTTTGAAAGTGAGTTTGCTATCAGGGGTGACACCGAGTATTTTGAGAGTGTTATTGATGGGGATGTTATTTGAGTTGATGTCGACAGATGATATTGTGTTTAAACTATTTAATTGATAAGGGGTGCCTAGTTGCAATATTTCTGATTTAGTGGTGTTAAACTAGAGATAGTTATTGAGAAACCAAGTTTCCATGGTTTGTATGCAAGATGTGAATTTACTAGTAGCTTGGTTGGATGTATTAGGTGTGATGAATTGAAGAAGTTGTATATCATCAGCATATTTATGGTAGGTTATATTGAATTGGTTGACTATATTTGAGATAGATGAGATGTATGTGGTGAAAAGAAGCGGTCCAAGAACAGAGCCTTGAGGAACGCCATGTTGTATATTGGTTGGTGATGAGATGTGTGTACCTAATTTAACTTGATAATGTCTATTTTCTAAATATGATGACAGCCAGTTTAAAGCAGTTGTATCAACTCCAAATTCTTTTGAAGTCTGTCGATGAGGATGGAATGGCTGATGGTGTCGAAGGCTGCTGATAGGTCGAGTGATGCGAGCAGGGTCGTATTTTTTGAGTCGCATCCGTTGAAAATGTGGTCAGTTAGATGGAGTAGGGCTGTTTCTGTAGAGTGGTAAGGTCTGTAGGCTGATCGATGACTAGGGTAGTTTGGATGGGAGGTGATTTGAGGTTTTAGTTGTTTTAATACGGCCCTTTCCATAATTTTTGATATGGTGGACAAGTTGGAAATAGGTCGATTATTTGCTGGATTGGTTGTGTCGAGGTTGGCTTTCGTTAATATTGGTGTAATTTGGGCAGCTTTGAAAGTAGATGGAAAACATCCTTCTTGGAAAGATAAGTTGACGAGCTGTAAGATGGCTTTTGACAAAATTGAGCTACATTGTCTTATAACTTGGTGAGGAAAAGGATCTATGGGCGATGTCTTCGTGCATGTAGCATGAATAATTTGTAATATATCTTCAGATGTTGTTGGTTTAAAGTTAGATATGGGGTCAATGATGTTTTTTCTATGAGTGTGTGTAAACTGTTCGTTTTAGAATATATTTAACTGAATTTAACTAAAAAAAACAGTATCCTTAATAAAGTATTTAACCACCCTTCACATCTAAAATCATCATCATCATCGCCAACGCAGCATCTCTATCAATAAAACATCCTTATCATCACAGCACCACCACCACTTCACCAGTACCATCATTCTTACTTCAGCATTCTCATCACCATATAATCATAATTCCCACAAAATCTTCATCAATATCTTGGAACTGATGTTGAGGGTGCGACCGTAGGTGCAGAAAAGATCACAGGTGTTGACGATCCTTGGTTCCTTACTTTTTATTCTCTATAACTTGGAACTACATAATATTATTTCTTCATCTTCTTTAAACAGTCAAATTTATGCTGACGACTCCTATCTTTATACATCTTTCACTGACTCTTCTCTTGACTTTACTGTTAATAAAATAACTCTCTGTCTTCAATCTATAATCACTTGGGCTTCTTCTATGTTTCTCAAACTTAATCCAGACAAATTTAAACTCATATATTTCAATAAAAAATCAAAGTCTTTACAATCTCTTCCTTCTTTAGTTTTACCTCCCCCTTCTTCACTTTCTCTAAACCCCTAATCTTCCATTCGTAGCCTTGGTTTTGTTTTTGATTCTAACTTGTCTTTAGCTCTTCAAATTCTATCTGTCTCTAAATATTGTTACTTCCACATTCGTCGTATTAAACAGCTTCTCCCTTTTCTCGATGATCCTAATTTGCAACTTCTTGTATCTTCTCTAGTTCTCTCCAGGATTGATTATTGCAACTCTCTTTACTATGGTCTCCCTGATACTACTTTAGCTCTTCTAAATAAATCCTTTAATTGTGCTGCTCGTCTTGTTGCTCGTGCTCCTAATTTTTTTCACATTTCTTCTTATATTCGTTTGTTACATTGGTTACCTTTGAGATCTAGAGTGACTTTTAAAATTTACCTAAATATGTTTAAAATTCATAACTGTAATGCTTCAATTTGTCTTAAAAATCTAATTAAACAACCCCCTAAATCTGGTCTAAGATCATCTACCTTTAAGCGTTCTTTTCGTTTTCCAGTTAAACACTCTTTTGCTAAACGTTATTTTTCTTAGTGTGGTCCTCTTTTATGGAATTCTTTACCTTCTTCTTTAACTTCAACTAAGTCACTCATAACTTTCCATCGAGACGTGATGGCTGAGCGCTTTTGTTCACTTAGTAAAGGGCGCTATACAAATCATTAGTGATGAGCTTTAAGTCTTTACCAAGATTGAAACAGGCTGTTGCTGTGGCTGGGTTCCTCTGTGTTCTTGCAGCTGAACCTGATCGATGCGGCTGTTCTCCAGCAAACTGGATATAAGCAAAATTTTAAAAAAATGCCTATTATAATCATGTTAACCAATGTTGTGTTTAATCATTGATTTTCACGTGTGCCCACACAATTTAGTTTACTCCTATATGGTTCTTTATACAAGCGTTATATTGTTCTCCTTGTGAAGCTCCTTTCTATATATAAACGCTGCGAAAATCGTAGTCGTTTAGTTGTTGTGAAATAGAAAACATGTATCTATTGTTTTTCTCCTTCTTCTTCATTCTCTATACATCAACAGCTCAAAGAAAGAGTAAGACCTTTACTCATATTGCAGATACTTCGATAATAGCATTGAATTATACAGAAAATAAAGTTACTATGAGCCACCAGTAAACAATCAAACCATTAAACAATTTAATCAATTTATTAATTTTTTCAGTGTGCAAAAACTGCGTCTCTAACGTTCCAATGGACCCATCTGAGGCATACATGAAGGATGAAATGGGACGAGACGGCTGCTACTGCACACACCAGCTCAATACATGCCCTCAATGGGTTGTTTTTTTGACGTCAATTTCTTTGAAAGCAAGTTTTGGTTAATGTTAAAACACCATTTGAACCCATTGCAGAAGGACATATGTGCCAAGGATGAGAAATGCATTTTGAAACCTATCAAATGCATGACTAAGAGATGCAATTTAAGAAGCGCTCACTGCAGGAAAAGTAAGTGTTGAAAATATTGTATTTTTAGACTTCAAAATAAATTTAAAGGACTCTTGTTAAGCTTATGATTTATAATTTATTAAATTTAAAATGTAATATTTGTAAAATGTGCTTGGTTCCTAGCCATTCTGACCCGATTCAAGGATCCAAAAATGAATGCTGTCAAGTTCTCAATTCCCGAAATTGCAAGGAACAATGTTCTTTGAGCGGCTACAGAAAAGACAGTTATGGCTGTCCGGTGTGCTACTGTGCGGATCCGTGCAAGGTTTTAGAATCTATTTTGACATAAAAAGTTTCATAGAAAAACTCAAGATTTTAGATAATTTTATATTACTTTAAAATGCTTTAAATTTTAAATTTTTAATCAAGAAATTTAGTTTTTTCCTCATCTAAAGATAAAATCCCTGTATGAAACTTTCATCTTCCAGGAGATGGAACCCGTATTGAAGTGTGGAGAGGGAAAGTGTCAGGTAATTCCGGTAAGGGGAGAATATCCGAGTAGAGAGAAAGTGTCAGGTAATTCCGGTAAGGGGAGAATATCCGAGGGTAAAGTGTATGTGAAGAGATGAATGGGGTTTTAATATTTTGATTTTTGTGGATTTTTGGATTACTTTTGTGATTTTTAGATTTATTGCACATTAAAAACTTATTTCTAATATTTAAACGAAAATTCGTTCATAAAAACTAATCAATTACATATTCAAATAAATATTTTGATTTCTCATCAAAACAATACATGTGTTTTAAAGTCAAACAAAATGAAAATAAGTTGAGAAACAAATACAACTAAAAATACCTTAAAAGGGTACAATAGTATCACTTCAAAACCACATCAAGAGGACGTTTTTTTTATTTTCTATAAATGAATGCAAGACTGTTAGTAATAAACGGATGATTTTCATAGTTTACGACTCTGGTCAGCGAATTGTGTTCATCCTTGTAAATTTAAAACTGATTCAAACGCTAGAGGCGATACTAAAAGATTTTCTACTTTATCCTAATTCAATTATATTTACAAAAATGTTTATCAATAAAGTATTTTGTAGAAAAAAAAATTTAACGTTAGTATTTTCAAATTTTATTTAACTTCCAGAAATTAACTTAAAATGATGAATTCTTTAATTATCTTTTATGATACTACTCGTAAATATAGAATACTAAAAATAGTAATTTTATCAATAACCTAATAAAGAAGATAAATTATTTTTTAAAGTGTTTATTTTAGAAAGATTTTATTAAAATAAAGTTAAAAAATATAATTACATTGTATTTAAGTTTTGAGCAAATTATATTTCATATCCATCCGAAACTTTAAGAATTAAAAATAAAATGGCATTAAAATGTTAAAATTTATATATTCCCAAAAAACTATGATTAATATCTATCATTAATATTATTCTCCATAACCAAGTGGTCTTGAAGCCCGTCCGGGTTTACGCTACGTTAATAATACTCGTCGTTATATTGTATTGTATTGTATTATAATTAGAGCACATGTGTCAAACTCACGGCCTGTCATGACATTTAATGTGGCCGGGAAAGCTTGCAAACTTTGAGTTTTACAGTTTATAACTGAAGGTGTATCTTACTTATGGTATCGATTTCAGTGTATTTATCAAATTTACTTTCGTACACTTTTATTTTAATGTTTTTATTGTGTTCGGAATTGCAACCCTTTTTGCTAGCCACAAGGGAAAATTTTATGCTGACTTGATGTCGGACAATCAATCAATCAATCAATCAATCAAATAGATTTCTATAGTGCTCTTTCTTCAAATTCAAGATATTTTATTTCCAGTCCTATGATAGTTCATGGTTGCTCATCAGGGATTCGAACTGGCAACCTTTGAAACGCAAGTCTGACGTCTATCATCTAAGCCATACCCGCTCCCAACTTTACACTTGTGTGTGTTTGCGTGTGCGTATATAATTCTGTGTGAAGATAGAACACGACGTTACTCACTTTTTTATTTGTACTTTATAATTTAGGACAGGTGTGCTAATACCTGGAGCATGAGACCAGGACAATGGACTGAATGCAACACGAGCAGTCAGCGTTAATATTAGCAGCTCAGCTGCAAAGTAAAATCTTATTAGAAGATTTCGTCATTGTAAATTTGTAGCCCTCCCAGCCGGATCTTCGAGCCTTTTATCAGTTGTTTTCAAGTCTCAGCACTCAATAACTTGGAAAACTTCTCGTGATCCAACATTCTTTTTCGGATTTGGTCGAATAGAAACATTCATTTTGAACAGTGAGTCTTCCACGATACATGGTGATTGATGAATTTCCAACAAAATCTTATTTCTGCGCAGATGGAGGCCAGAGTCTTATGTTGGGTATCTTTTGACCTTTTATCATCATCATCAACACCAGAATTATCACTACCATCAGCTTATCAATCCGATCACTTATGATTTTTATAGCGCCCTTTAGGAAGCACTTAAGCAAGGCCATTAACATAACTTCATCCTTATCGTCATTATATATCATGAACTTTTTTTTCCTATTAGTATCATTGATTCATCGGTATTATAAGCGAAAAATCAAATCTATTATGAGCTAATTGGGTGGGTGTAGATGAAATGCGAAACAGCAAAAATCAGCATATTCAAAAAGTTAAATCTCTATTTTAATTCCCATTAAAGTATTCAGAGTTAGTGTCAAGGTTAGTGTTAGGGTTAGAAAATATTGTCATATTTCGCGCTACATTTCCGCTTCTTAGTAGAGGAGCAAACGTAGGCAAAAATCAAAAAATTATAAATTCGTTACGTCCACTTGAAATAAGATTCACTAGGTTATTTCATGAATATTTAATATTGGAATTTGGTACTTTTGATGAAACACCCCCCCCACACCCAAAAACGAAATAGAAGATTTAGGCTTAAGCCTCAGCGTTTTCAAGTAAAAAGAAATCATTAGATACTTTAATTTCCTCAAATTTTACGATAATAAGGTTACTTAATATAATATAACGGGTTGCCGAGTCGGTAACGACTGTCGGCTTGACCAACAATGAAAGGTCCTAGGTTCAAATGCAACCAATGTCCTAGTAACCCAAAGGCGCAAATGAAAATATGCAGCCTAAGTGGCCTGGAAGCCCGTTCGGGTTATACGCCACTATAATAATGCTCGTCATTATTATTATTATTTATAATTATTATATAATATTATAAATATTATTTGATATATTTGTGCCGCCCACACTACACTGAATAAAGTTCTGCAATTGGTTGAAACGGAAATAAGAATATATCAGGTATTACATAGTTTTATGATGAAAATAAACGTTTATAGAAAAATTTCTAGTGTAGTTGGACATGCACTCAACTTCAGCTGGTGGCTCCTGAGCTCAGCCAAACCCTGGAACCGATACAATGAGTTTCTCTTCTACCTTGAGTAAATAATGGTACCCACTGGGCTGTTTTCACGAAAACAACAAATTCTGGGTTTTTCCAAGGCAAAAACAATGTTATTCACCACTTCAATGATCTCACTGAGTTCTCACAAATAAACAATCGTCTAGGCAAAAGAGAGACTAGGACATTGATGAAGAGGCCTTACCTATAGAGTTCCCAATCAGTGAGCAGGCTTCTGAAATCGATGACACTCTTTTTCACAAACTTGAAATAGAGAAGCAGTGTGATAAGGTGAACCATAGACTAAAGCAACTAGTAAATTGAATGCAGTCAGTAGATCCATCATCCTATAAAAGAGCCAGCAGTCTAGTGATGGACAGATCCCGTCTTTCGGAGGCTTCAAAGCAACGGGTCAAAGAAAAAAACAGTCAAAACCTAACTAGAGTAAAGAAAAAAGAACCAAGTTTTTAAAAAAGCAAAAAAACTGATTTAGAGAAAGAAGCGAAAAAGACTTGAACTTTTATGCCTGTTGAAATAAAAAAATGATTCTTTCACTGAAAATAAAGAAGTTTTAAAAAAAATGAAAGTATCAACCTAGAAAGATTGAAATATATACAAAAACAAAAAAGTTTGAACAAGTTTGAAAAAATTAGTTTTTCTAGTGAATAAAAGATTCAACATCTCCCATTTTGTGTGTTTTTTCAATTGCGGATGGGGGCTTATTTTGGACATAAAAAATTAATTGACGTGTCAAACTTCTTGTATTGTTAGTGTTAATTATGTCCAAAGTGAACGTTTTGAAATTTTGTAATTGATGATTATGTCTCTTCCCCTATTTTTAGCCATCTTAATTTTCGCCGTTTTTGCTTTTCGCTTCTCGCATTTTATCCACACCCTAAATCCCTAAATAGGTTTTCAGATTTGAG
Source organism: Piscicola geometra (assembly GCA_943735955.1). Lineage (NCBI taxonomy): Eukaryota > Metazoa > Annelida > Clitellata > Hirudinida > Piscicolidae > Piscicola > Piscicola geometra. The sequence continues at coordinate 201,075 of OX030966.1, read as the reverse complement.
GTAGTTGTTTTAACATCAATATACCCTTTTCACCACGCTCTTTTCATCATCTTCGTCATCATCATATTCCATATAATTATCATCATCATCATCATATTCCCCATCATTATCATCATCAACCTGCCCCCTGAAACCTCAAAGATGTCTTGATGATGATGCTCTTGGGCAGCAATTCCCAGCTCTCACCTCCCCGTAAAAACTTTTTTTGTATTCATTTTTATTTAAAAAGTATTGAAAATATGTATAACTAATATTTGAAATTAATTCAGTAATATTAATAATTTATTAAATACAATTTGAATAATTGAAAGTATTGAAAAAATTGATAACTACTATTAAAATTAATTCAGTAATAATAAGGCTTTTTAAAATAAAATCATATAAGATATAGGTATTAAAACTACAATTATAAAAATTATAATACTTTTTAAAATATTTTTTTAATAATTATAATACTATTTTAAAATATAATTTAAACATTTATATCAATTTTTGGAAATATAATTATCATAATTTTATTACTTTCCAAAATTTTATACTCATATAACAATTATAATTTTAACAATTACAATTGTTAAAATTACAATTGTTAAAATTACAATTGTTAAAATTATAATTGTTAAAATTATAATTGTTAAAATTATAATTTTTAAAATTATAATTGTTAAAATTATAATTGTTAAAATTATAATTGTTAAAATTATAATTGTTAACATTATAATTGTTAAAATTATAATTGTTAACATTATAATTGTTAACATTATAATTGTTAACATTATAATTGTTAACATTATAATTGTTAACATTATAATTGTTAACATTATAATTGTTAACATTATAATTGTTGAAATTATAATTGTTAAAATTATAATTGTTAAAATTATAATTGTTAAAAGTATAATTGTTAAAATTATAATTGTTAAAATTATAATTGTTAAAATTATAATTGTTAAAATTATAATTGTTAAAATTATAATTGTTAAAATTATAATTGTTGAAATTATAATTGTTAAAATTATAATTGTTAAAATTATAATTGTTAAAATTATAATTGTTAAAATTATAATTGTTAAAATTATAATTGTTAAAATTATAATTGTTAAAATTATAATCGCTGAAATTATAATTGTTAAAATTATAATTGTTAAAATTATAATTTTTAAAATTATAATTTTTAAAATTATAATTGTTAAAATTATAATTGTTAAAATTATAATTGTTAAAATTATAATTGTTAACATTATAATTGTTAAAATTATAATTGTTAACATTATAATTGTTAACATTATAATTGTTAACATTATAATTGTTAACATTATAATTGTTAACATTATAATTGTTAACATTATAATTGTTAACATTATAATTGTTGAAATTATAATTGTTAAAATTATAATTGTTAAAATTATAATTGTTAAAATTATAATTGTTAAAATTATAATTGTTAAAATTATAATTGTTAAAATTATAATTGTTAAAATTATAATTGTTGAAATTATTATTGTTAAAATTATAATTGTTAAAATTATAATTGTTAAAATTATAATTGTTAAAATTATAATTGTTAAAATTATAATTGTTAAAATTATAATCGCTGAAATTATAATTGTTATAATTATAATTGTTAAAATTATAATTTCAACAATTATAATTTAACAATTATAATTTTAACAATTATAATTTTAACAATTATATTTTAAAAAAAAGTAATTTCAACAATTATAATTTCAACAATTATAATTTTAACAATTATAGTTTTAACAATTATAGTTTTAACAATTATAGTTTTAACAATTATAATTTCCACAATCATAATTTTAACAATAATAATTGTAAAAATTATAATTGCAATAATTATAGATTCAAAAAATACCACTTTTGCAACACTCAGCTAAAATGCCACTGCCAGCAGAAGGCAACTCTTACGCGATCTTGACACCAGGCGCTCCTGTCTTCCTGCCAGAAACCACCTCTTGCAGTGGCGTTAGTGCTCACTTACTGAGAAAGAAGCTGTTGTTGTTTCATTGATTCATATATTTCTATGTTTGTTGGTAGCACCAAACCTCTGCAATCTCAATTCAGATTAAATGCAACGAAGGGCAGGAATGTGTGCTGAAAATGGGTTCTTCTGGCCTAGTCTCAGCCCAGTGCCACTCCGTTGTTGGTTAGTTTAGATGGACAAACAAACACACACACAAACACACACACACACACACACACACACAGCCACATCATATACACGTTGCAGAGGAGTGCACTGACGTTTCGGCATGCAGACTGGACTGTCCCTTTGGCCTGAGAAAGGACTCCCGGAAGTGTGACTTGTGCGCCTGCTACAACCCTTGTCAGGTGCAGGAGGCCATTATAATAAGAGGATGTGTATGATGATGATGATGATGATGATGATGATGATGATGATGATGATGATGATGATGATGATGATGATGATGATGATGATGATGATGATGATGATGATGATGATGATGATGGTGATGATGATGATGATGATGATGATGATGATGATGATGATGATGATGATGATGATGATGATGATGATGATGATGATGATGATGATGATGATGATGATGATGATGATGATGATGATGATGATGATGGTGGTGATGATGATGATGACGAGGAGCATGATTTGCGATTTGGGATACCGCAAAGCCTACATTTTTATTCTAAGAAAAATCAATATTTTAAAATTATATAAAACTCAAAGAGTGATATCTTTCTGAAGTCGAAATCTAATTTTCTCATCTATTAAAAAGATCAAATTCTCTTTCATGGGCGTATCCAGCACTGAATAAATAAAAGGCAGTCTAGTGATGGAACTGGATGCGTTCTTACTGCTTATGAGTAAGTCGAGGGTGTTGCCATTTTCATGAGTTGGGACATTAATGTGTTGATAGAGGTTGTATTCATCAATGCTGTTTTGAAGCTTTTCATTAACCCATTAACGCATGACTCAAAGGAATTAAATAATTTTTTTACATTTTATTGAAAAACTTATTCTAAAAAATAAAATCAAAAAATTATTCTGAAATATTTTATACAAAAAAAGTTATGATGAAAATAAAAAATGTCCTTAAAAAAGGACACTATGCATTGCTACTGACGGTAATCACGATTCGTGGTAGATGCTGAAGCACTCAAAATGTAAAGCTACATTACATTTAAGGCATTTCTTTTGCACTTTCTTTCCACATTGCTTGCATCTTTTTTGCCCATCTCCAATTTGACCAACAAAATGATCTTTTTAATTTGGATACCACCGATCCACCAAGGCCTAAATCGCTGTTGCACTCTTCTGATGCTCCTTGATATGGGTTTACCAAATAACCAAGCCTATTATTCAGACGCCAAACTGTATACCCAAACCTTATGGGTTTCCCTCTGATAAGTTCTTTTGACGAATGCCTCCCATAATATGGCACGATTGATTCATCAATTGCCAAATGACATTCTTTGGGCTAAAACTTGTGAAATCTTTCATTCATAGCATCAAATAATGGACGCACTTTGGCCATTCTGCCTAACTTATTAATTTTCTCTTTGTCATTGCAATGAAA
>OX030966.1:102500-192500 GCA_943735955.1 Piscicola geometra | reverse complement strand
TGTTCCTCTGACGTGAGTTTTGTGTGTGTGTTTTTATTGTTTTTAAAATAATTTATTTTCAACTAAATTTTGCTAGAATATTAACCAAAGACATATAAACATTATCGAACTGAAAAATCCATAGACATGTGCAGACCATCAAAAGTGTGTTCTTACCCACGTCGAGAACCCTTCACTGTCAAAGTATCTCTGCATCGGTTTGTATGTGCCTGTTTATGTGTGCTTGCAATTTGTATATTAGCGTTTGTATGCGTGTTCATGCGCTATCGATACTGAATGTGCTGAGGCGCCACAATGCAGATAAGAGAGACAACGCCTGCTTTGCGGTGCTTGACTACCTGAAGAGCAAGAGGGAAGTGAGCGAAAACAGCTGGCAACTGCAATGCAGCGCCAAGGGTTCCTTCAAGGGCGTGCAACTGCTTGGTGGTCAGATCACTTGCATGCATGCTGATGGCCAAGTCATGCAGCAAGATAACAACTGTTGTGAGTGCTAGCGTCATCACCATCATCATCACCATCACCATCACCATCATCATCATCATCATCATCATCACTCAGACAAAAAAGGATTGTTGCTCATTCCTGTACACTACAACAGCTTTGGGGACGAGAAGAATCTTAAAAGGTGAGCTTCTTCGCTGCAGTGCTCGAGTTGTTCTTTGCACTGGCCCACCAATTCAACATTTCTTCACGCAAATTAAATGTGAATAGATGATTTTTCATCTATTTTTTGTGTGGAATCTAAAAATACAATCAGTTTTTACTGATCTACTCTCATTTTTTATACGTCATCAAAAGTATTGCAATGAACTATTTCAAGACAAATCGAATTTTTGTATAGTTTGAATATAGTTTTTACTTTTTTTCTATATCAGATAAACAAAACATAATAAAATGCAACAACAATAAATAAAATAAAGTTATTTACGACTAAATTTTCTAACTAATGACCCAGTGTAAATTACTTTTTTCTTTTGTGTACTTCATGGTTCTTTGTGAGATTTTTTTTCTTCTTTAATTTAAATTCTTAGCATCATTTAAAAAAACTTGATTCTTTTGGACGGGAAGCTAAAGTTTTTGTTTTGAGAAACACAACTCGCCAACTAAATCATTGAGTTCTCTTGTGAAATGAGATGAGGTTCTCTAGAGGAATTCTGTGCTTTGTAATCATCGACTGTTGACACTTGCGCCAACTCAACATCCTCTTTGGAATCTGTGATATCCTGCCATGAAACTGGAGCTCTTGTAATTGGCAAATCATCTCCATGAAGAACTGGTCGCATAGCTGATGGAAGACTTGGCTACACAATGGGAGCTTTAGTCTTTGAGGAAAACCCAGATAAATTTCACACAGAAACAGGAGTCGTCATGCTGATTTGTTGCTTCACGCTAATCATCGAAACAGCAAAAGGTGAATGATACTTTTCCTTGCAGCCATTGCGTCAGTTCGACATAACGTCTATTGCACACTAGATACGGTGCCGATTGTTCATCTTGATCTTCTAGTTGGAAACTAAAATGAAACTTTTATGAAGTTTTCTCCCAGTTTGAAATTGCTCCACGCAGGCTCTGTGTAGTGAATTCACCACTGACGTAACAAAAGCACCAGAAGAATGTTCACATGAATGTGGTTGCCGATTCATTATGTATATATAAAGTATAAAAATAAATAATCCTTTTAGAGACTGATGCTGTCTTTATAAACTTTAATTATATTATAAACTCAAAAAAAATAAAATTAGGCAATTCAACATGAATGTCTATCAAATAACATAGTATAAACAGCCTGAAGGAAGACACTGCAATCATAATCATTAAACTAAGAAATCTCAAAAACTTGATGAGATGCAACATTTCCGACTTGGTTTTCAGCACAAAAAATCCTTTAAATCACGCTAACTGACATACGATTTACAAGAATGTTGTGGCCAGTGCAATGCTCAGTGTTTCTAGTGCTGCAGTCAATGATAATGGTCTTCTCATAAGTCGACCACTGCATCGCTTGTCTGTCCAGAAAACTCACAGAGACGTTGGCAAGAGAGTTCATGTTGAGGGAAGAAGACGTGATTGTGTCGAAGATGAGTGCATGCAGCTCTGAAGAAGCTGAAGTGTGTGCAGGCGACGTGAGGGCGTACGTGATCCTACTCAGCAACCAAAACATCTCACAACTGCTCCTTGTGAACTTGATGACACTACGAAAGGTAGATTTTTAAAGCTTTCAAACGTTTATAAATTATATTTGCTTTTTCAATATGCTGCAGGACAGTAACAGGCTTAGACTTAGCACGCACACTGCCTACCCTGCACTCTGCCCTCCCACTGACCTCTCCAGCCACTCAGACATCGTTCCAGGATGGATAATTTATGTTTTGCTCTCTATACTGATCGGTCTCATTCTCGTTCTTGTGATGGTTTGCAATCAATGAAGTTTCTTTTTCATCACTTTATATCCATACACTTTGTTAATTAGATCACCTATCCGTTTTTCCATCTTTTTCATGATTCCATGTAGCGGTCAATTATCCAGTACACCCATGCTTTCTTTCCTGAACTTTTTCCAGGTCTTTGCAACTAAGATATTCCAAAGGTTCACGACTAAGAAGGAGGGGAACATGGACTCCACTGATGGAAAGGACAATGAAAGCCACTACAAGCAAAACTTGGCTAGCATGGTGAGCATTCAGTTTGAATGAACCATTTCATTTAGTTCAGAACGAAATATTTATTTCTTAACCCTCAAGCACCAACACGGGTCGATTCGACTCATACCATTAATCAATCGCTCATTGTGTTTTTATTTTTATGTGGAATTATTTATTGAAATTTCATGACTTTGTCTCATTTTTATTGACAATCTAACAGACTTCTCTGATGTGAAATTTCATTTATAGTTTCAATTTTACAGCACTCTAACATTTTAGCAACGTTCGCGACCTTATGAGTCGAAACGACCCATGAAATGAATAACACGAATTGAATAGCTCAAGTTAAATATTTTGAAAAATTTTTTTACAAATCACAAAATTAGCAGTTCATTCATTCATAGTTAGCCAAATTAATATTTTAATGGACATTTTCGACAACGTTAGACAGTTTTGTTTTGAATGCATTTTCTGCAGCACAAACGACTATCTGTCATGGCTGATGAGGTAGAAAGTACTGGGTGATTAAAATAATTTTTTTATTGTTTTTATCATTATAATTTATCATATAGCTCTGCTCTTAACATTTTAAAAAGCTGCTTTTATTCATTTTTTAACGCTTAAATTCACGCCAAAAGATAAAAACATTGATTGTTTAAACGTCTATCACATGTTGAAAAAAGCCTTTAGGCAAACGAAATTTTTGTTTTCTACTAATATATGCCATACACGTGATAGTAACACTAACTAGTTGTCTTTTTTTCTCTTCAACTCCTTTGGGTAACACTCGAAGATTTATCCATACCGTTCTCACTAATAACAACTTTCAGTCAAGCATCAGATGTTCTATCAGGTTGATTAAAGCAGCCATTCCAAACTTTCAGAATTGGCTCACCTCCGTAATCATTACCAAAAAATGACTTCATGTTCAAACAATACCCCGTTTTGGCATCACAAAGGCACCAAATTTAGCATGTACTGTTCTAAATTAAAAACGACCACCCATGTTGAATTTGATAGTTTTTATTGCCACATGACATGATCAGCGTCCATTGGAGCAAACTTTGTGTTTTTGGCTTCAAAAACTTATGATATTAATTCAATCAAATCTTAGACATTAAGATAATAACTCACATATATTTCGTGATATTAATTGTCTAATACACAGACAACAGTCTTTGACCACAATGCCTGTAATGGTTCATCTCTACCATTATAAACCACTTTAGGATAGTGAAATCTTTCTAAAAAAGAAGTAAATTCAGAGAATTATTTATTAAATATATGAAAGTGTAATAAAAAATCACTATAATTCCAAAATAATAATTTTTTAGTGAAAACCTCGTTGAAATATGCGATGGGTCAATGCGGACGCCAACGTTTTTTTTTTCGATTGGTGTTTAAGGGTTAAAACCCTCGCTTTCATCACTCAATACTTGAATCATGTTGAATCTTATTCATAATTTTGATATGAAAAGTCGAAAAGTCACAGCATGGGACCTAGATTCTGGCTAAAAAATCAACTCAACAATTCAAAATTCTTTTCAAAACAATAACGGCTCCAACTCAAACATATATTTATCTGAAAAAAACTTGTTTCTCAATTGAAATGTTACCCGTTTGAAGTGCAAGCATGGATCATTGCATTGCATGATGCCGACGTTAGAGACCGACCGAAATTCGGTTCGGTTTCGGTTTCGGCGCCGAAGTTGCCAATTTTCTTAGTTTCGGCAAGTTTTCGGTTTCGGCCGAAAATAATTATGTAATTTCGGCTCAATTTCGGTTTCGGCCGAAATGGATCTCATAATTACCGAAAAACCGAAATTTTTATTTATTTATGTAGTTTATCTGATATATCTGTATCTTCAATCGAACTATTAAGTTCGGGTTCGATTCTCTATTAGATATCTATTAGTTATCGTGGTTGATTGATTTATGGGTGTCATCAGACTAATTATTCGAATAACATATACAAGCATCTGGAACAACAATCATGTATTTGAAATTTAAGTAATTGGCATACGTTCAATGATGATATTTAACAAAACTTTTTTTAAGCAAATTCTATTTTTTTAAAAATTTGTTTAAAAAAATGTTATTGTCAAAAGTAAGTATCTGTATATCCTCAATCAAACTCGAATTATTCAGTTTGGGTTCGATTCTCATCTCTATTAGATATCGTGATTAATTGATTTATGGGTGACATAAGACTAATTATTCGAATAAGATATACAAGCATGTGGAATTCTAGATATCCATGCTTTGAAAAACACTGTATATAAGTCGAAAGAACGAAAAGATTTGGCTTCGATTAATTAATTCAAAAATAAATTGTGAGAATGTCGTTGAATCCTATTTGGAGGTTTTTAAAAAAATGTCAGTCTGATCAAAGCAAATTTTTGTTGTTGAAAAACTTTTATTTTTTGGCTTAAAATATACGCTTGTTTGGATTCACTTATTAAACTGGCATTGTCATCATTAAATCCTATTTTTTCATTTTTAATAAAAGTTGGAAAACATTTCGGTTTCGACTTCGGTTTTGGCCGAAAATATGATTACAATTTCGGTTTAATTTTGGATTCGGCCGAAAATTGATATTCAATTTCGGCTTAATTTCGGTTTCAGCCGAAAATGGGGTTTTAATTTCGGCCTAATTTCGGTTTCGGCCGAAATAAAAATATCTGTTTCGGTCGGTCTCTAGCTGACGTCATATCATTTCCATCTCCAATCAAATCCTTCTAAATTGAAAAAAAACAAATAAAATTAAATGTTGAATCAAATTTAAATGCTCATGTCAAGACAAAGTTGAAAATTCGATTTTTCAAAACTGAAAATTATTCAACAAGAAAAGTAAACTTTTTCCTCTTTTGTAATTCGTTCTAAATTTTTATTTTCACTTCCAGTTAGATGCTTCTAAACTGAAAATGAAATTTGAAATAAAAATGAAATTTGAAATAGAGATAACATTTGAAAGAATAATAACATTTTAATAGAGATAAAATTTGAAATATAGATAAAATTTGCCAGAGATAAAATTTTAAATTGTTGAATAAATTTTACAATTCAGTTTCACAATAGACTTTTTCACGTTTCGAATCTTTAATTCTTTTTTCATTTTTGTTAATTAAAACATAAATTTGAAAAATGTAACTTTTAAATAAAATTGAGAACTAAAATTGAAATTTCAAATTTGAAAATGTACTTTTCACGCTATTGATTATCGTTTATGACTAAAAGTAGGAGCATAAGTAGGCATAAAATCGAAAAAGTGGAAATTCGTTACGTCTACTTGGAATATGGTTCACTAGGTTATATAATAAATATTTAATATTGGAAGTAGGTTCTTTTGATAAACCCGGGTGGGGGGTGGTTATTTTGGACATTGAAAAACAATGTATGTCAAACTTCTTGTATTGTTAGTGTTAATCATTTCCTAAGTGGACGTTTTGAGATTTTGGAATCGATGATTATGCCTCCCCCCTACTAAGGAACAGAAGAAGCGAGGTTCAAGTACTTATACCGTATAAGTACTTGAACCTCGCTTCTTCTGTTCCTTAGTAGGGGGGAGGCATAATCATCTATAAGTTATACCAGCAATATTAGGTGGCTGTATAAGCTTTCAAAAGACGGAATCAAGCAAATGTTTGGAATTTTTTATATCTAATTTTATAGAAAATGCACATATGGGCAAATACATAAACCACTCTTGGAAGCAGAGGCGGCGATCTGCGGAAAATTTTGGGGGGGTCCTCCCCAGGGTTGGAATCAAAGAACCGGTATCGACCAATACAGTACAAGCAATACTATTTAGTATTGTTTGATGTAGTGTAAATTATTTTTGTATCAACTATTAATATTTGTATCACCAAACATTAAAAAAAAGTTTGATACTTAATAAAAACACTTTTCTATTGCTACTATGAGCGATTTGAAAAAAAGCAATAGCGATTTTGGTACCTTTTATTTGTCATCTATATAAATTCGAGTGCAACTAGCCATCAAGCCATCAAATAAATTTTATAACATCTTGTTTTCCATTCATTTCTGAGTCAAATAGTTTAAAAAAATTACAAATAGATTTACATTTGCTAAAGTTATAAACAAATATACATTGGGAGATTTTTTTTGGCCCATTGTGGGCCATTTAGATAACATAAAATATTCTCTCTGCCTGTCCTCTTGCCCTTCCCCTACAGCTCGTTTACTCCAATTTCCAAAAAGACCCTTTTGAATGTCTGACCGACTGGCAAATTTTTCTGCTAGCCTTTATAAATCCAGACTGTCAAGTATATCCTGATGTGCATGACAAACGGCCAGTGAATTCAAGCGAGGCTGTGTCATAGGTGCAGGCAACCAAGTCTTAAGACGCCGCTAAGCACTAAAAGATCTTTCTGCAGTACAAGACGTTATTGGACGCACAAGCATCAACCTGATCAATCTTTCAACCTAAGGAAACAGAGCTCTGACTTCCGGGATCATAGCTTGCATTATTTTTTTCGTTTAGGCTAATTTTCTTTATTCATTCTGGTCTTTAATAATAGCTAACTGTGAACAAAGACCAGTTTCATTTAAATAACGATACTGCTTGCAAATATCATGGTTCACTTCACCAGTTAGCAACATTGTCTCCAGCTGCAAGTATTAACGCAAACCAGGAAAATCTCGATTAAACCTTTCTGTGAGTTGCATGATTGCAATGTCTATGACAGCGTAGTATGCTGCTCGATAATGTTCCTCTGGTTTTGTTGCTAGATAAGCTGGGCCCAGCCCACAATACTTTTGTGACGGCTTTTGCACCCGAGGTACAGCAATCGGTTCGAGATCATATGCCAAAACCATACTGTTGACACTCTGAAAATGGCGTTAAACTTTTCATCTGATCGTAGGCGACGCAGTTCTTGCACAACTGAATCAGTCGCTGCAACCATTCCACTGACCTTGGCACTTTCTGATTGCAACGACTTGTTTAACTGTTCCAGAAGTGAAAACACCAAAACAACTCTTTGAGGGCCAGTGCAGTAGTGTCCTGTTAAAAAAAGGCCTCAAGCCTTTCAGCTGTTTCATCAGCAGTACCAATGGAAGCAAATGATTCCAAGTTAACAAGTACCACTTCATAATGTTCAAGCACAAAAGACACTGTAGAAACTCTGGTCAGTCATCTTGTAGAACAAAGAAGTTTTATACTATACTTTTTATTCAGTGGCTCTTCAGGAAAGTTTATTATAAGAGACACTAAAGCATCACTAAACTGCTTCTTGACCTTCCCTGAACGATTGTAAAAAGCACCTAACTCTTGGACAAACTGAAGTGAATTGCTCCCAAAGGGATTTGTGGCAGCTGTGTGCTGGGCAACAAGAATTGCACAGTGTGTAGAACAGTGGAAAAACAATGCAAGCGGATGCACACTGCTGATAATAGCCTGACAACCATTATGTCGGCCGTTCAGGCTAGCAGCGCCGTCATAAGTCTGAGCACTTAGTTTTCTATAGGTAGCATAATTCTGATCAGAAAATCTTTTACTACAGCAGATAATGTTTTTCCGATCGTGTCTGGTGGGCTGAATAAACCAATAAACTGTTCATTAACATTCAGAGCTTCATCAAAAAAACGAATACATATCGATTCCTGCTCTAACGCATTGCAGTCCTATGTGCCGTCAACCACAACACCAAACTTGCTTGATTCGGCATTAACACTGTGTTTCTAACGATAGAATGAGCTAAAAGCCTCAGCATTTTATTTTTGCAGTCATGTGATATGAAACTTGTAGTTTGATTTAACCACAAATTTAGTTAATGTTTGAAGCCATTTGAAATTCATTAACTTTGGTTCATCTAAAAAATTGAAAGGGTCGATATCGAAGTGGACCTCAGAATCCCCCTATGAATATTGCCCATGCAAATTAAGTAGCACAATATGAATGATTTTTTTATTAAAATGTAAATCTGTCTGCTTGCAAAAAGTGAACTGATATTTTCTGAAAAGCATTCTGAATGTCTGCTTGCGAAAATTGAAAAAATATATTCCTGAATAAAAATTCTGTTTCATGCTATGGTTGACGATTTTCCTTGTATTAAGATAGGAGTTGAGAAATTATTGTATTTGTAAAACTGAGGGGGTCCATATAAAGATGGACCCCAGGACCCCCCTAGCATATCTGCCCATACATACTCACAATGTATTATTGTATTAGCATTTTTTATTCCATGGTTGACGATTAGGCTCGTATTAAAATTAGAGTTGAGAAATGTGTATTTTTAAAAGAGTGAGGGGGTTCTTGTAGAGGTGGACCCCAGGATTCCCGCCTATGCCATAGTGATGAAAAAAATTAGGTGAAAGAGTATTTAAGTAATAAAAGAATATTTATGTTTTAGACAGCTATCACTATAACTACACATACTCACAATGTATTACTGTATAAACATTTACTTTTATGCCATGTTTGACGATTATGCTCATATTCAAATAGAAATTTGTGAATACAAAAATGGGAAAAAGTGGGGGTCCCTATTAAGGTGGACCCCCCCACTAAAAAAAAGTGGGGGGATCCTGACCCCAGGACCCCCCCAGGATCGCCCCCCATGCTTGGAAGATTATGTTTCAAAATATAATAATTTCATTTAAAATGACAAATTACTCTAAAAATGGTAATTTTAATATTTAGATTACATTATATTTTTAACATTAAAAAAATAGTTATTAATGATAGAGTACAGACAAAACGGAATCGATTAATTTTGGTAAAAAACAAAAATTAAATAGCTTGGTCCATCATGAAAAATAAAATTCGTTTTAATGCTTCAAGGCATTGTCTCACTTCTTCGATGTCACTTATCCATTGTATGACCGACATTATGCAGATGAAAAATGGCTTCAGATAAAGTAAAAGAAAAGAACCGACGTGAAGCTATTTAACCCATTAATGCATACTGTCCTTTTTTAAGGACAACAATTTAAACAAAATTTAAAAATAGTTATGTTATTTATATTTATTATTTTTGAAATTAATCCAATCCTGTATAAACTGAAGTTTTTGTCTATTTTATCTGTTTGACTCCAAATTGATAGAGTGTTTCGATATTTCGATTTTTTGATTTTTCAACGCAAAAACAACAGTTTTTGTCTTTTTGTGAGGGCTCGTGAACAAAAGTTAGTTATTATTTTATTTAAGGTTTACCATTCATAATATTTAGTATTATTTTATTGGAATTTATCCTATATCTTATTTTAAAATACATTTTATTTTACATCTAATATTATTTCCAAAAACTGTGTTTTATTGAGTTTCCTTTTTTAAGGACATTATGCAGTAATACTGATGGTAAAATATAGTATTTTCAGATTTGCTCTTCATGAAGTCATTAGTATTTTGTAAGAGGACAATATCAGTCATGAGGAATGTCTTTCACACTTAAAGGGCCAACTAGCTGATTGAAGGAAAAATTTGGAATATATTTAACACATGAAACAAGATTGAATATGTGAATGTTATCTCAAATGGCGTGCAATCGTCAAGCTCAATATTTGAAAAATATTTCATAAATTTTTTTTTTCATTAAAAACGTGATGTCTTTATCCATTTGGTTTTTATCTCAAAAAAAAATTTTTTTTAATCAAATATATTTTTTAATAATTTATATATAAAAACAATGGAGTTATTTTCTGTCTAAAAAATTCATACGAAACTTAAAACATCAAAACTAATTCAGGCTCATTTCTTGAACACAATTGAAGAATAAGTAAAGTTTCATGAAGAAAGAAACGCTTTTATACACTCTAAGCCAAAAAAGCATGCCACTGTATATTTGTTTATGAATTTGGCAAATGTAAATCGAGTTTAAAAAATAAAAAAAATTTCGACTCAGAAATGAATAGAAAACAAGATGTTATAGAAAAATTTTTATTCTTTCAAGATGCAGTATTTTCAAAATGTGAAACCGAAACAAGTCTAAAAGAGCGAAAACCTTCATGTAAAACACATGTAAAAATATGTTTTAAACTCTAAAAACTTTAAAGTTGTAATTCATGATTTTAGTTTTTTTAATTCTTAATTTGTTCATATCTTCTTTTTAAAGTTTATAAAATGAAAATTAAAATCGGCTCCTTCAAATATGCACTACCATTACAAGTGCGAAAAAAGGACAAAAAAAGTTATGTGAAAGAAAAAAAATTATTTTAAATTTGCAATTTTTCAAATACATTTTTAATTTTTGTAAATAAGTTTTTTCCATTTTTATGAGTTTTACATAAAATTTCTCCATATTTTTTACACTTGTTTCATTTTCACTAGATAAAAGTATTGCATATTAGACGGTTCATACAAAAAATTTAAACCATCTTGTTCTCCATTAATTTTTGAGTCAAACAGTGAATTTGTTAAAATCAATCGATTTGCATCTGCAAAAGTTATATACAAACATACAGTTGCATGTTTTTTGGCCCACAGTCTAGTTTCAAATGGTTTTATTTAAGAATTAAACTAATAAAAGGGTAAACGGGAAAAAAGTAAACTGAAAAACTTTGTGTCAGAAAAAACACCGAAAACACAATTTCAACTCAACTCAATATTCGATTCCCATATAGTAAACCCACGCGTGATTCTGGACTAGAACACTGGTGTTATCGCTTGCGCTGAGGATGCACTCTCTGGAGCTCGAATAACTGGCAGACCAGCAATCTTCCATGGACAAACACTGCTGCAAGCACTCCAAACCATCCTTTGTTGCCAGTCTGGTCAATTGGAAGTTGCTCTGGAAGAAGCCTTTGAACCTCTGCCACCTCGAGCCTCTCTTGGTCTCAACTACAAACGCTTCAATCTCGCATATTGTGATAGCTCCATATGTGGGTTCAGGCTGCTGCACGATCAGGTATTTGGAGAAGGGGATGGGAGGGATGCAATACACCGTGAAAGGACCAGTTCCAACAATCGGGTTTGGGTATTGAGCACATATGTGGTACGCGCCTCTGACCACATCACCGCCTCCGTAGTCGCTTGTGGAAAGACCTACGATGAAGAAGTTTAGTCGAAACATATGCCTATTCCTTCCATACACTGACACCTTTCCAACCATGTAGAAGTTCTGCATGTCGCAAAGCCACCACGTTCCAGCATTCCCAGCGTGAGCACATGAGCCAGAATCCATATTTGGATTGTAGTTTCCATCCACAGCAAGGTCAGCTACGTGAATGAACGCAGTGCCATCTTGTCTGGCAGGCTTGCGAAAGAGAACGTTGGCAGAAGACACTGGAACGATAACATATTATTTTTGAGCTGAAACTATTAATTTTAATTTTAATAACTATTTTAACGAATTCATGTAAAAAAATCTTTTGGAAAAATTATTATAGTTCACATAGCATCGTTGGTTAGAAATATAATATAAACAAAAACATATCTTCAAGGTCTACTACTGACTTACAATTCCAAAAAGCAGAGCATTCCGCTGATAACGCAAAACAAGAAACTATCAATGAAACTTTTAGGAAAAACATCGTGTGTCCAAATCTACCAAAAAGAAACAATCTTTGGGAGCATGCGTATATATATAAAAACGGATTTTTTCATTTTCTTTCATTTGTTTTAGTACGCATCAAACCATATAATTAGGTCAATGAATATTATCAATTTTTAAATTTCAAAAAAGTCCATTTATGATATGATTAACATATCATATAATTAAAATTTTATTTTAAAAAAAATTGATTTTACTTTTTTAGTCGAAAACAACGCTCTTCGTCATCCGAGATTGAAAACCACACAAAAAAGATAGATCTTAAATATTTTATTCATTAGAAAAACAAGCATGCAACGACGATCAATCTCTTTTTGGTTGTCCGTTTCAACGATGACGATTCAACCTATTAGTTTGATCACATGGCGTTGGTGAGCTTATTGAGTGAGTGTGGGTTCGCCGATGGCTTATGAAATCAACTCTGGCTTGGGAGACTTGTTGCAGGGCTGCAGAACTGTGACACATTTTCGGAGTTGAGTTGGCAGCTCTTTCTGGCAGTTCTCTTTTCAACAGCGCTTTTTTTTATCTTCTTTACATACTAGTAGAAGATAAAAAGCACTAAACAGCAAGGTGCGTTGCAGAAGGCTTCCAGTTTTCTGGCTTCAAGACAAACACTTTCATGAGGTTTTGAGCGTTTCTTTGAGCATTTCTATCGGCCCACTTTGAGATCTTTTGCCATTCTCAAGCTTACCAGACATCAGAGAAATGCTTATAAATCAGTCATTGAATCCTTTGGGAAGTTTAACCAGCTTGCCAACCAATAAAGTTCTTATCACAGAGCCAATGCCTCTTTCACGTCCTTCCTCGCTTGTGCTGCCCTCCAAGAAAGTGCAGCCGAGGCCAGTTTCACAGAGTTCTTCTTCTCCGACGGTTCACTCAAGGCAGCAATGTTGAGGCTGCATCTGTGAGGCTCTTGCGCCAGTGTGCTCTTCGTCGTTGAGGTTGTTTCAGCACCATCCTTGTGCATTAGCCTTTCGACGTTCCATGTGCCGACCTTCAAGGGTGTTTTCTCTGTTTGATCGAATGAGTCGCTCTCAATTTCAAATGAAGAAGAGTTGCGCATCGTCTACGGTGCCCCGTTGAAGAAGGAAGACAGCACCGGTAGGTGAGCAGAAATACTGCTGACCCAACTACGAAGTGACCACTGTCCAGTCATTACCGCAAAAACATCCTTAATGAAAAGGCCACCTCTGAGCTGTGTGCTGAAGTGGGAACTAAGCCAGACCATTTCTGCAAAGCAGGAAAGAAAGAGAAAAAAATCATCCAAACTAACAACTGCGATGAAGCTCTGAGAGAGAAGAGAGAAGTGGTTCACATACTTGCTCCGCATGAGACAAGGATGGTTTGGTCATGCGGAGTAAGAACTGAATCGTAGAGCACCAGCCAGGCAGAGCGACCATCTTCACCGACAGAACCCAGCCAGATTTTACGATCCGCAGCTCAGTAGGACAAAGGAGGACCTCTTGAGAGCCAGCCGAAGCAATAAGTTGACAGTACAGTAGATTCCTGGACACACTGGTGTTCAAGGTAACGAGGCGGCAGACAAAGCCGCACTCACCGCAAGCCACGGCGAGCAACCACAGTCTGTCACGTGGTCGGCTATCAAGAGCATCCTTAAAAGAAATATGAAACTTCCTGAGCTGTCAGATCCGATACGAAAACGAATCTACGGTGCCCCGCTGAAAAGGGAAGATGGCACCGGTAGGCGAGCAGGGACACTTTTGGCCCAGCTACGCAGCGGCCACTGTCCAGCTACAGAGTTCTACCGCAGGAACATCCTGAATGAAGACGCCACCTGTGAGCTGTGTGGTGAAGTGGAAACCAACCCAGACCACTTCTAGGACTGCAAGAGCAGGAGGAAAGAGAGCTCATCCACACCGATCAATGCGATGAGGCTCTAAGAGAGAGAGAGGGGGGAGGTGTTCACCTACCTTCTCCGCATGAGACCGGAAAGGTTCAGTCATGCGGGATAGGAACAAAGAACTAAAAGCAATAACAACAACAACAATAAAAATGATTATTATTATTATCATCATTATTATTTTTTTAAATTTTATTATATTATTATTATATATATATATTTTATTTTTATTTTTTAACTTTTTATTATTATTTTCATTCTTTTTATTAATGTATTATTATTATTTCTTTTTATTCTTTTTATATTATTATTATTACAGTGTCGTATAACCAATAGCCTATTGGCAATAGGACTGCGACTTTCTAGTTCTCGCCTATGGTTTACTAGAGCGTCAGTTGCACTTGAACCGAAGACGATTAACCGCTGGTGAAGCCGAGAGACGATTCACACTCGGCTACCCGCTCACCCAATTATAACTTTAGAAACTTAAAAATCGAAATACTGACATTATCATGAAAACTATGAATGAAGTTTTTCTGTTCTTGAATGAAAATGAAGATATAAAAGGTTTTTGTATGTGCTTCGGAACCTTCGAAGCTTTCTCCCGATGAGAACCAATATTTTTTTCTTGTTCAAAAAAATACTTTACATTTTTCAAAATTATTTTATTTAAACAACATTAATTAATAATATTTTGTAAAGAAAAACTTTCAAAGCTTGGTGTGGACAAAATGGTTTTTGACATTTCTTTCGGGATTTTCCATAGAACTGCATTTTCTGAAATTTTTTCATATTATTGGAAAGAAACAGCGTTTCAAAACCCATGTGCACAATCTTCAAGTGTTTCATGTTTCATAAAAGTCTGGAGGATCAATCGCATCCATTCAAAGTCATGCAAAGTCTTATGTATTTTTTCACCATCTTCACTAAGTTTACTTCAGAATCTTTGTCATCCTTCTCTCCTATCACATTAGACCATCTTACAAATATAATTAATTCTATGTCTCCCACTTCTTGTTCTCTAGATCTTATTCCTACAACCTTTTTTAAAGAACTCTCTTTTTTATTCTATCCTATTGTTTTGGATTTGGTTAAGTTATCTTTGTCTACATCTTCCTTCTGTCCTCAAATCTTCTTTTATTATTCCTAAAATTAAGAAGCCTTCTTTTGATCCGGCATCCTTAGATCTGTTTTAGTTCTGTTTTAGATCTGTATCTAATCTTTCTTTTCTTTCTATTAGAGACCGACCGAAACAGATATTTTTATTTCGGCCGAAACCAAAATTAGGCCGAAATTAAAACCCCATTTTCGACCGAAACCGAAATTAAGCCGAAATTGAATATCAATTTTCGGCTGAAACCAAAATTAAACCGAAATTGTAATCAGATTTTCGGCCAAAACCGAAGTCGAAACCGAAATATTTTCCAACTTTTATTAAAAATGAAAAAACAGTATTTAACGATGACAATGCCAGTTTAATAAGTAAATCCAAACAAGCGTATATTTTAAGCCAAAAAATAAAAGTTTTTCAATAACAAAAATTTGCTTTGGTCAGACTGACATTTTTTTAAAAACTTCCAAATAGGATTCAACGACATTCTCACAATTTATTTTTGAATTAATTAATCGAAGCCAAATCTTCTCGTTCTTTCGACTTATATACAGTGTTTTTCAAAGCATGGATATCTAGAATTCCACATGCTTGTATATCTTATTCGAATAATTAGTCTTATGTCACCCATAAATCAATTAATCACGATATCTAATAGAGATGAGAATCGAACCCAAACTTAATAATTCGAGTTTGATTGAGGATATACAGATACTTACTTTTGACAATAACATTTTTTTAAACAAATTTTAAAAAAAATAGAATTTGCTTAAAAAAAGTTTTGTTAAATATCATCATTGAACGTATGCCAATTACTTAAATTTCAAATACATTATTGTTGTTCCAGATGCTTGTATATGTTATTCGAATAATTAGTCTGATGACACCCATAAATCAATCAACCACGATAACTAATAGATATCTAATAGAGAATCGAATCCGAACTTAATAGTTCGATTGAAGATACAGATATATCAGATAAACTGCATAAATAAATAAAAATTTCGGTTTTTCGGTAATTATGAGATCCATTTCGGCCGAAACCGAAATTGAGCCAAAATTACAAAATTATTTTCGGCCGAAACCGAAAAATTGCCGAAATTGAAAAATTAGATTCGGCCGAAACCGAAAAATTGCCGAAACTAAGAAAATTGGCCATTTCGGCGTCGAAACCGAAACCGAACCGAATTTCGGTCGGTCTCTACTTTCTATACTGTCGATCATACTCTTTCACTAAATGTTTTAGATTCTTCTTTTGATTGGAGTGAGCATCAACTCATCTTTCTCACGCAGGTGAACGAGTCCACTTTCGCGCCCTACAAGCACTTGGACGAAACTGTGGACGTGTGAATGAAGAAGGATTGCTAATTATGACAATAATAATGGTAAAAGTATTGGTAACATGGTAATAATATTGGTAACATGGTAATAATATTTGTAACTTGGTGACAATATTGGTAACATGGTAATAATATTGGTAACCTGGTAACAATATTGGTAACATGGTAATAATATTGGTAACCTGGTAACAATATTGGTAACATTGGGATAATATTGATAACATGGTGATAATATTGATAACATGGTAATAATATTGATAACATAGAAACAATATTGGTAAAATGGCAATAATATTGGTAACATGGTGATAATATTGGTAACATGGTAACAATATTGGTAACATGGTAATGGTGATGATTCTGATGATGTACTCGAAAACAATACAATTCTTAGTTGTTAGTTGTGAATTTATTTTATACTATTCAGTTTGATTGCTACATTTTGTTTGATCCAACAAACATAATTTCAATAAGAACTAGAGCTGTTCCACGATCAGCAATTTTAATCACCGTTAATCGTTCGATTAAACATTTTAATCGTACGTTAATCTCATTTTAACGCAATGTTTTTAGCATATTTGACATTATTATAAAATAGTATTTTAAAATTATTTTCTGACAAATGTAATAGAAGTTTTATCAGAATTTGTTTATAAAATTAATCCACGTTTAAAAGAGAGAAATTTATAAATGATAAAAATGCATTTTTAAACATCCTTTTTAAACCAGTTACTCAAGATAACAAGTTATTCTATATTAGTTGGACTCAAAGAGGCTCTTTTTTTGCTACCTATGTGTCCTGACAAGCTGAATAGACGTTCACATGGAACTGTACTTGCAGGAGAGGACAAGTACTTTCTTGCCAGTTTTGCAAGAGCCGGATATGCTTCGGAAAAAAACAATGCATCAGTAAGTAAAAAACTATCAATTGTTTCTAAATGTCAATGAATTTATGCGTGGAAGAGGAATCTGCCTTCGATGATGTTCAATATGATATTTTTATTATTGTAAATAAGAAAAGTGATAACCCTGACCAATCTTCACTTAAATACCAAAAATGACTTTTAATTTTTAAACCGCTGCTTCTGAAATGTGGCTTCCAATAGGGTGGAACTCCTGAATTCATTGAAGGAGCATCACAGGAGTTTTGAGCAGTGAATCAAGCCTTGACATACAGTGTGGTGGTGAAAAGACAAATTCTTTTGATGGCTTAAACTTCTTTCACGTTCACTTTGAACTCTCCTCTGAAAAGAAGCATCCTCAAGCAGAAGATTCCTTCAGCCACCCATCTTGCACGGTGATACGCTCCTGTGGCCTGAAAGTGGCAGTTTCATCATAGAGAAATACTGCCAAGAGCTATGAGACTGAGCTTGATGACTTCAGAGCAGTCCTGTCGTGGCTGATTACTCCGACTCAGATGGTCGTGCAAAAATGCAATTTTAATAAAGTGCTTTGAGTTTTGAGACAGCAATAGGCTTTTGTGTAGAAGGAATGTTGGCGTACATATAGATTATAGGTACTTCATCATCTGCCCGAAATAGTATTATAAGTTTTAATTAATATAATACTTTAATGAATGAATAAAATAATTCAATAAAATATTTTAGTTAATTAATTAATTAAACCAATAACATTCATATTTAATTTTATTTTATTTATTTTTTTTATAGCTAACCTAAATAGCTTTGATTGGCTGTAGTTCTATTTATACATCAATAAATCCTATCAACCCTTCTTTGAGTAGGGTTGATTGGATGTACATCGAAATATGTAGTGAAGAATTAAAGAACATCCTTCGCGACACACCCGGATGAATTAAACAACGCTTAAAACGCATCGGATGTATGGATTGAGTGCATCGGATGAATTAAACAATGGGCCCATATTGTTGTTGTGTGGCGGGAGCAATGCTGCTTGTTGTACTGCAAGGCAAATGACCCACGATGAAGCAGGCTGCAGACAAAATGCGAAAGACGAAACGGCGAAAATTAACGTGAGTAAAAAGCAAAATTTTTGTTTGAAATTTTGGAAAATTATCTAATTCTAGCACTAATCCTAACTCAGACTCTAACACTTACCTTAACTCTAACCTTAACACTAAATTGTTTTTTTTTAATTTAAAAAATGTAAATTATAGATATTTCGCTTCACGATTTTACTTTTTAACTACGTTAATTTTCGCTTTTTTGCATTTCGCTCTTTGCATTTTATCTACACTTGATGAAGCCTAGAGTGCGCAAGGGCAAC
The DNA here is from genome assembly GCA_943735955.1 of Piscicola geometra. Lineage (NCBI taxonomy): Eukaryota > Metazoa > Annelida > Clitellata > Hirudinida > Piscicolidae > Piscicola > Piscicola geometra. The sequence continues at coordinate 173,787 of OX030966.1, read as the reverse complement.
AGACCCAAGCCTGCCCATGCGGAGAGGTGCAGCACGAATCCATAAATAGCCCTTGAGCAAGCGAGAGTTCTCCAGGATGACAACCTTTCAAAAAGTTCAATTCAAGCTCTTGTTTTGTTTTATAATTTTAAAAGTTATTATTTACGAAAAGCTTTATTAACAAACATGATTGGGAAAAGTGCAACTAAGTATTTTTGTCAATTTTAATAAGTAAAATATTGAAGGAATGTTGAGTTAAATATACTTAGAAGGGTTGTTCTTCTTCTTCCCATAAAGTGAAAGGCTCTTCTTGGCATACACTTTCTAAATTATTACATAAAAACCTTCCACCTCCTTCATCTTTTTCTTCTCAAGATTATCATAATTACATAAAAAGTAAAGTAGAAACAATAAGATCTCATTTTAACAATAATACCTCTATTCCTAGCCCTAATAATTATATTAACAATAGTGAATTTAACTTTGTCAGTTTTTCTTCAATTTCTCTACTATTCTTAATTATTAATTCTATGTCTACATCTACCTGTTCTCTTGACATAATTCCAACTTATTTGATTAAAGAATTGTCTGATATTTTTAACCCTATAATTCTTTTCATTGTTAATCTTGAACTTGAGGAAAGAGCGCTATAGAAATCTATTTGATTGATTGATTGATTAATCTGTCTCTTTCTACTTCTAAATTTATACAAAGCTTCTGTTATCATACCATTATTAAAAAATAATTCTTTAGACCCATCCCAAATATCTAATTATAGACCTATTTCTAATTTATCATTCATATCCAAAATAATAGAAAAAGTAGTTTATCAACAAATTTACTCATATTTAAATGATAACTCCCTTATCCCTCCATTACAATTTGGTTTTCGTTTAGGCATAACTGTGAATCGTCCCTCTTGAAACTTTATAATGACCTTATTTATGCTTTTGATAATAAAAAATGTTCTGTACTTGTCTGCTTAGATTATTCGGCCGCTTTTGATACTGTAGACCACTCTTTATTACTACTATTACTAAAAAATAAGTTCAGTATTAAGGATTCTGTGTTCTTATGGATTAAGTCATATTTATCTAATAGATCTGTCTATGTTTCTTTAAATCACTGTACCTCTACCCCATCGACTTACTCATATGATGTTCCTCAAGGTTCTATTCTTGGTCCTTTGTTCTTTATTCTATACGTCTCTGAACTATCTTCTATCATTTCCTCTCATTCTCTCAACTCCCTATCCTATGCTGACGATTCGCAGTTATATGTCAGCTTCGATATATCATCCTATAATACTAATATGTCATCTGTATCTTCATTTCTATTATCTATTGAAAACTGGTCTAGCTCAATGTCTTTGAAATTGAATCCACTAAAATTTGAACTTATATTTTTTGATAAAATGGTAAACTATTTAATGGTCCATGTAAATTTTCCACTCATACTATTGTTTCATCTAATCATATTCGTAGCTTAGGATTTATTTTTGACTCAAAATTAACCTTATCAAACCAAATTCTATCAGTTACAAAATCTTGCTATTTTCATCTCAGACGTATCAGACAATTATTACCTTACTTAGATGACCCTTCTTTAAAGATGTTAGTCTCTGCACTTTTTCTATCTCCAATTGACTGTTGTAATTCAATCTATTATAATTTACCTGAAAGTACTTTAAAGCCATTAAATAATGTATTTAATTATGCAGCTAGAGTCGTTAGCCGTACTCCAATTTATCACCACATTACACTCTTTACATCTTATTACATTGGCTTCCCATCAAATTTAGGATTACATTTGAAATATGTGTTTTATGTTTAAATTAAAAACTCTCCAGTATCCCCAATATACCTCAAATCATTATAATCTCACCCTCATAGAAGTAATTTGAGATCATTATTTCATCCTTTCCATTAATAACTCTTTTGCTAAACGTTCTTTCCATTATGCAGGCCCATATATTTGGAACTCATTGCCTCCTTATTTAACTACTTCTAAATCATTATTTACTTTTCGTAAGGATCTGAAGAAATATTTGTTTAACAAATTTATTTACGCGCGCTCTTGAATTTGAGGAAAGAACGCTGTAGAAATTGATTTGATTGATTTGATTGTAGACTAGAGGTTGGACCGGGTACCCGATCTGACCGGGTACCCGCGGGACTCCCGCGGGAACGGAAATGAAAATTAATTTCGGGACGGGAAAAGTCGGGAACCGGGAATAGGTTTTCGGGACGGGAACGGGAATCAACATTCAAATCGGGAACGGGAAAAGACGGGAACGGGAATCAACTTTTAAATCGGGAATGGGAAACTTCCAAGTATGGAAATCTTTAATTCATCGATACTCCGTATTTAAAATAGGTATTAAATGCAATAGAAATGTATAACGAAGCCACCATTGTCAATGTCGAAATCTTCAACACTACATTTGAAGTTGTTATGATGAGTCCAAAGATTAGGGAGATTAGAACAAATGGGTGATGATGAAAACTTTTCAGATGAAATCAAAATGGTCAGTTATTTTACTTTAATTTTATAAATTAATACTTTGAATTTGAATGATTAATTTCCAAATGATTGCTCAGTTGATCATTTCGACAAAAGAAAAGATGCCATTGATCTTATTCATATGACAGCATGTCTGTTGCATCCCCAGTATGAAAGAATAATAGGAAAAAAGTTTGGGATAGAAAAGAAATAAATACCAAGACTTTCATTAGAGAAAATTTAATTCTATTTTGTACAGCCAGACCAAGCTGCAGTGCCGTTGATAAAAAAACAAATTATGGTTATTTAGACCTATTATGTTTGTTTTTATAACGTTAAAATTATAATAAAATTATTATACTATCAAATTATACGAATGATTTTATATTTGCAGTTGTGGAGAATAAGAATGTTGTCAAAAAACATATTTCTAACATTATTGAAGAATTAATAAAATGAACGAAGAAAACATTCAGAAGAGAATGAATTGTACAAATATTCACAATTAAGTCCCATAAAAATAGAAAATTATAAAGATTTTTTATTTTATTGGAATAAAATGAGCAATTTTAAAATACTACAAGAAGTAGCCAAAATTTTGTTTAGTATATCTGCAAGTTATATTCGCTGTAAACGGAATTTTTCAATATGTGGTCGTTTAACTTCAGACCCAAAATAATCTCGTTTGAAAGCTGAAACTCTTAACGGTTTAACCCGTGTGAAAAGCAATAAAGACTTGATTGAATTACTCAAAAACAATGACTAACTTCAATACTTTCATTTCAATAAATATTTGAAATTTAAATCGTGTATTTTTTGTTTTACTAAAAGAAATATTCTCTGACTTTCAAATAATAAATTTTAAAAAATGTTAGAACTAGCAAGTTTGGGACCAGTGAAAACGGCAGCAAAAATGAATAGAAAAACAAAAAGCTTTCGGGAACGGGTCGGGATGGGAAAAAAAATTTCGGGAACGGGACGGGAATCAAAATTCTGATGTCCCATCGGGAACGGGACGGGACGGGAATCAAAATTCTGATGTCCCATCGGGAACGGGACGGGACGGGAAAACAAATTTCTGGAACGGGACGGGACCGGGAATGAAAAATCGTCCATGTCCGACCTCTATTGTAGACGCACTTAGACGACGGTAAGAATCGAACCCAGGCTAGTTCGACGACATCCAAGCGTTTTACCGCCTGTTTTTAAACTTTGTATTACAAAATAATATAAAAATAATTATAACATATTGAAATTGACAAAATACTTAGATGCCTTTTTTTCAATTTTATTTTTAAATCTAAGCTAGAAGATAAACAGTTTTTTTCTAAACTTTTGGTTTACTTTTAAACATTTAAAAGCCTTTGTGGAAGGAATTTAATTCTATGAACATTATTTGCGCCAGATAAAGCAGTTTAGTCGGCTGAAATGAATGCTCACTTCATGTAAGTGTGACATGGCCCTCCTGAGGCGTCTGGAGGAATGCTGCAGCACTGACCCAAGTCTTGAGGAGGAGGTGACTTCAAGGTGCATGAAGTTTCCATCACTTTTTTCCATCGAAAATTAAAAGTAAGTTATCGGCGAATCAAGTTCAAATTTTTATCTTTACAAAAATTAATTTTATTGTTACAGCTTCCGAAGATGTTGAAAATAATAATTCTACTGAAAAAATGAAGAAAGTTGTTACTACTAATACTACTAATAAAAAGTTAATTCGAATAAAGATCACTTAAGTTTTAGTTTTTGTTTTGTTTTTTTCATTTAATGAACTTTATAGAATAACGTGTGCTGAATTCAAAAATGTAAATCACTGTCCGGGGACGAAATTTAAAACCCCCCTTAAAGGTGTTTCCATCAAATCTATATCTACTGAAAAAATAAAAAACGTCATTAAAATGCCTATGTTACATACAGTTTATCAATCACGTGGCAACTAATTGAGTAAAGTGAGTTTATTTTGCACTGCAATAAAGATTAATCATTCCTTTATATGATGTGAGAATTTTGATGTTCTAGCAAATTGTGCAACAGAACAGCAAACCCGCCAAAATTATGCCTATGTTGCATATTTCAATAAGATTACTGTTTTATCAATCACGTGGCAACTAATTGAGTAGAGTGAGTTTATTTTGCACTGCAATGAAGATTAATAATTCCTTTATATGATGTGAGAATTTTGATGTTCTAGCAAATTGTGCAACAGAACAGCAAACCCGCCAAAATTCCGCCTATGAACGACGCCCTCGAACAGCTCAAGGTGCCGCTCCCCACCATCGTTGTTGTTGTTGTGCTCATCTCCATCGTCGTTGTTGTTGTTGTGCTCATCTCCATCGTCGTTGTTGTTGTTGTGCTCATCTCCATCGTCGTTGTTGTTGTTATTGTGCTCAACCCCACCATCGTTGTTGTTGTTGATGTTGATGTGCTCGTTTCATCGTTGTTGTTGTTGTGCTCGATGAACGAACGAATGACCTGCACGCTGATGATCGTCCGATGCAGGAGGCGCGAGGCGGCGTGGCTGTGCGGGTGAGGCGGCTGCTCGAGCAGGAGAGCGCTTGTCTGCACAGGAGCAGCCACTCCAGTGTATGTCTCGTCAGGCCGTCTGTCTGTCTGTCGCCTTCTTTGTGCTCTTCGTCGTTGCTTTAATTAGAGTATCATCATCATCATCATCATCATCATCATCATCATCATCATCATCATCATCATCATCATCATTTTTATCTTTCTTCTCCAACACACACAGAAGAGGTTCAGCAGTATTGAGGGGGTGAGCACTGAGGGGAGGGCAGATGATGATGATGATGATGATGTTGATTATGATGCTGTGGTCAAGAGAGCGCTAGCTGAATGGGTGAGTGTGATGATGATGATGATTCGGAGCTTTGAATGCACAGGAGAGTATTTACTATGTGGTGCTCATCTGCATCGTTGTGTAAATCTCAGAACTGATGTCTGATCGCTCTCCGTGCTGCTTCATTGCATAAAAGCGTGCCTCAGACGCCCCTCAGACGCCCCTCAGACGCCCCTCAGACGCCCCTCAGACGCCCCTCAGACGCCCCTCAGACGCCACTCAGACGCCCCTCAGACGCCCCTCAGACGCCCCTCAGACGCCACTCAGACGCCCCTCAGACGCCACTCAGACGCCCCTCAGACGCCCCTCAGACGCCACTCAGACGCCCCTCAGACGCCCCTCAGACGCCACTCAGACGCCCTTCAGACGCCCCTCAGACGCCACTCAGACGCCCCTCAGACGCCCCTCAGACGCAGCACTGAGCAGCAATTGTTTGCAGCACTTCGAAGACTCCCTTTCATCTGCACTTCCGGGCGTGCGGCTTGATGCACTCGAACATTTCTTCAGCTCTTTCTCATTTCATTTCACGTTTAACGTTGTTTCTTTGAAGAGATGTAACTTTTGGTGTGATTTCAACCAATCAGGACACTCAGTTGCCCATCATCATCAGCACTACCGGCTCTGATGACGTCACAGCCAAGGCCATTTTCTTGTGGCGGAGTGCTTTTGCTGAGGATGCGGTGAGATGGGAGTGGTGTCGTATTAGGTGGTGTTTAGTGTTGTGTAGTGTGGTGTTGTAGGTGGTGTTTAGTTTTGTGTGGTGTGGTGTTGTAGGTGTTGTAGTGTTGTAGGTGGTGTCGTATTATGTGGTGGTGTAGTGTTGTGGGTGGTGTAGTGTTGTGGGTGGTGTAGTGTTGTGGGTGGTGTAGTGTTGGGGGTGGTGTAGTGTTGGGGGAGGTGGTGTAGTGTTGTGGGTGGTGTAGTGTTGTAGGTGGTGTAGTGTTGTAGGTGGTGTAGTCTTGTGGGGTGGTGTAGTGTTGTAGGTGGTGTAGTGTTGTGGGTGGTGTAGTGTTGGGGGAGGTGGTGTAGTGTTTTGGGTGGTGTAGTGTTGTGGGTGGTGTAGTGTTGGGGGTGGTGTAGTGTTGGGGGAGGTGGTGTAGTGTTGTGGGTGGTGTAGTGTTGGGGGTGGTGTAGTGTTGGGGGAGGTGGTGTAGTGTTGTGGGTGGTGTAGTGTTGGTGGTGGTGAAGTGTTGGGGGTGGTGGTGTAGTGTTGTGGGTGGTGTAGTGTTGTAGGTGGTGTAGTGTTGTAGGTGGTGTAGTGTTGTAGGTGGTGTAGTGTTGTAGGTGGTGTAGTCTTGTGGGGTGGTGTAGTGTTGTAGGTGGTCTAGTGTTGTGGGTGGTGTAGTGTTGGGGGTGGTGGTGTAGTGTTGTGGGTGGTCTAGTGTTGGGGGTGGTGAAGTGTTGGGGGTGGTGGTGTAGTGTTGTGGGTGGTGTAGTGTTGGGGGTGGTGGTGTAGTGTTGTGGGTGGTGTAGTGTTGGGGGTGGTGGTGTAGTGTTGTGGGTGGTGTAGTGTTGTGTGGTGGTTTAGTGTTGTAGGTGGTGTAGTGTTGTAGGTGGTGTAGTGTTGTGGGTGGTGTAGTGTGTGGTAAGGTGTAGTGTTGTAGGTGGTGTAGTGTTGTGGGTTGGTGTAGTGTTGTGTGGTGTGGTGATGTGATAAGATGTGGTTTGGTGGTGTGTTGTGTTTGGGAGGTGTAGTGTTGTTTAAGAGTGGTTTGGGGCAGAACTAGGAAGTAGTGTGATGAAGCGCTATGGTGGTATGATGTTGTGACTAACCTTTCCCACTCAAAAACCACTCACATGTTACCCCAACTGCACTCACACCACCTGCCTCTCCACCACCACCACCCCTATCTCAACCACCACTACCTCAACCACCACTACCTCAACCACCACTACTTCAACCACCACTACCTCAACCACCACTACCTCAACCACCACTACCTCAACCACCCCTACCTCAACCACCACTACCTCAACCACCACTACCTCAACCACCACTACCTCAACCACCACTACTTCAACCACCACTACTTCAACCACCACTACCTCAACCACCACTACCTCAACCACCACTACCTCAACCACCCCTACCTCAACCACCACTACCTCAACCACCACTACCTCAACCACCACCACCTCAACCACCACTACCTCAACCACCACTACCTCAACCACCACTACCTCAACCACCACTACCTCGACCACCACTACCTCAACCACCACTACTTCAACCCCCTCTACCTCAACCACCACTACCTCAACCACCACTACCTCAACCACCACTACCTCAACCACCACTACCTCAACCACCACTACCTCAACCACCACTACCTCAACCACCACTACCTCCACCACCACTACCTCAACCACCACTACCTCAATCACCACTACCTCAACCACCACTACCTCAACCACCACTACCTCAACCACCACTACCTCAACCACCACTACCTCAACCACCCCTACCTCAACCACCACTACCTCAACCACCACTACCTCAACCACCACCACCTCAACCACCACTACCTCAACCACCACTACCTCAACCACCACTACCTCAACCACCACTACCTCAACCACCACTACCTCAACCACCACTACCTCAACCACCCCTACCTCAACCACCACTACCTCAACCACCACTACCTCAACCACCACCACCTCAACCACCACTACCTCAACCACCACTACCTCAACCACTACTACCTCAACCACCACTACCTCAACCACCACTACTTCAACCACCACTACTTCAACCACCACTACCTCAACCACCACTACCTCAACCACCACTACCTCAACCACCACTACCTCAACCACCACCACCTCAACCACCACTACCTCAACCACCACTACCTCAACCACCACTACCTCAACCACCACTACCTCAACCACCACTACCTCAACCACCACTACTTCAACCACCACTACCTCAACCACCACTACCTCAACCACCACTACCTCAACCACCACTACCTCAACCACCACTACCTCAACCACCACCACCTCAACCACCACTACCTCAACCACCACTACCTCAACCACCCCTACTTTAACCACCACTACCTCAACCACCACTACCTCAACCACCACTACCTCAACCACCACTACCTCAACCACCACTACTTCAACCACCACTACCTCAACCACCACTACTTCAACCACCACTACCTCAACCACCCCTACCTCAACCACCACTACCTCAACCACCACTACCTCAACCACCACACCACAGGACCTCTCCAGGGCACCACCCCCTGCAGTGACCTTCCAGCGCCTGGCACGCCTTCTCGAGCGCCTCTTCTGCGTCTCCGCTGGTCGCTCTCTCAAGCAGAGACACCTCCTCTACCTCGCCAGGAGGCTCTTCAGTTGGTATCCTCATCATCATCATCATGAACATCACCATCATCATCATCATCATCATCATCATCATCATCACCATCATCATAATCATCATCATCATCATCATCATCATCATCATCATCATCATCACCATCATCATCATCATCACCATCATCATCATCATGAACATCATCATCATCATCATCATCATCATCATCATCATCATCATCATGAACATCATCATCATCATCATCATCATCATCATCACCATCATCATCATGAACATCATCATCACCACTACAGAGTCATCTTCCCTTGAGGACAGCTTGGAGCACTTCAACGACAGACGAGTCACCTTCGAGCACTTCGTCAAGGTCTCATCCTCCTTCCTTCCTTCCATCACTCTCTCATCCTCCTTCTTTCCTTCCATCACTCTCTCATCCTCCTTCCTTCCTTCCATCACTCTCTCATCCTCCTTCCTTCCTTCCATCACTCTCTCATCCTCCTTCCTTCCTTCCATCACTCTCTCATCCTCCTTCCTTCCTAACCCTAACCTCTCCTTCTTCTCCTCCTCCTCCTCCTCCTCCTCCTCCTCCTCCTCCTCCTCCTCCTCCTCCTCCTCCTCCTCCTCCTCCTCCTCATGCACAGACTCCTCTGGCAAGAAAGGACCTCTCCTGTTGGACTTGGCTGCACTCCTGCATGCAACTCACAAGCAGCCTTTCCCGAGAGTGGAGGCAAGGGTGAGTTGGTGTGGTGTAGTGTGGTGTAGTGTGGTTGGTGGTGTGAGGTTGGTGTAGTGTGGTGAGGTTTGTGTGGTGTAGTAGGGTTGGTGGTGTAGTTTGGTTGGTGGTGTGGTGTAGTATGGTGAGGTGTGGTGAGGTTGGTGTGGTGAGGTTGGTGTGGTGTAGTGTGATGTGGTGTAGTTTGGTTGGTGGTGTGGTGTAGTATGGTGAGGTGTGGTGAGGTTGGTGTGGTTGGTGTGGTGAGGTTTGTGTAGTGTAGTATGGTTGGTAGTGAGGTTGGTGTGGTGTGGTTGGTGTGGTGTGGTGTAGTGTGGTGAGGTTGGTGTGGTGTAGTGTGGTTGGTGGTGAGGTTAGTGTGGTGAGGTTGGTGTGGTATGTGTGGTTGATGTGGTGTGGTGTGGTTGGTGGTGTAGTGTAGTGTGGTTGGTGTGGTATGTGGTTGGTGTGGTTTATGTATGGTGTGGTGTGGTTGGTGAGGTGGGGTTGGTGTGGTGAGATTGGTGTGGTGGTGAGGTTAGTGTGGTAGTGAGGTTGGTGTGGTGTGGTTGTGTGGCTGGTGGGGTGAGGTTATTGTGGTGGTGAGGTTGGTGTGGTGGTGAGGTTGGTGTGGTGGTGAGGTTGGTGTGGTGGTGAGGTTGGTGGGGTGGTGAGGTTGGTGTGGTGGTGAGGTTGGTGGGGTGGTGAGGTTGGTGTGGTGGTGAGGTTGGTGGGGTGGTGAGGTTGGTGGGGTGGTGAGGTTGGTGGGGTGGTGAGGTTGGTGGGGTGGTGAGGTTGGTGGGGTGGTGAGGTTGGTGGGGTGGTGAGGTTGGTGGGGTGCAGAGGTTGGTGTGGTGGTGAGGTTGGTGTGGTGGTGAGGTTGGTGTGGTGGTGAGGTTGGTGGGGTGGTGAGGTTGGTGGGGTGGTGAGGTTGGTGGGGTAGTGAGGTTGGTGTGGTGGTGAGGTTGGTGTGGTGGTGAGGTTTCGAAAAGATGAAAGTCATGTGGTGGATGGTAGCTTGAGAGAGAGGGGGGAGAAGATTTTAGACAGACTGGAAAGCAGAGAGCGAGGGGACGAGAGGGTGGTTTATACGAATCCGTTTTCATCTATTTCGAAGAGTGGAGTGGCCCTCCTGCTCCTAACTCCTCCTTTTTCTAACTCTTCCTCACTCTTCCTTTCTCCTCCTTCTTCTCATCCTCCTCCTCCTCCTCCTACCAGTGTTATTTTCGTAACGAAAACGGAAACGACAATTCTGAATAATCGTTCCACGAAATCGAAAATAAAAACTATAATTATTTCCAAAACTAAACTGAAATAAAAACTAAAATTATTTTCAAAACGAAAATTTAATAAATTTCAAAGTATGCCATAATATGTAAATGTATAATTTATATAAAAAATATATGTCTATGTTATAGGAATTATCTTTTGGCTTTAAGAAAGTAGCGCCATTTATAAAACGTTATTTTATTACCGCTTCGCTTTGTCAATTAAATTATCACTTATTTTAATCAAAGATTTATTATATTTCAAATTTGTTATTACTCAATAATTTACGTAATCAATTCTTATAATATTTCAATTTACTGTTAATTTTTAAAACTCATTTGTTGTTAATATACAGTTCTAGTTTACTGTTTCATTTTATGATCAATTAATTTTTTTAGATATAAATTAATTATTTTCAAAACTAAAATGAAAATAAAAACTTTACTTATTTTCAAAACTGAAACGAAAATAAAAACTTTAATTATTTTCAAAACGAAAACGAAAATAAAAACTTTAATTAATTCCAAAACGAAACTGAAATAAAATCTATAATTATTTTATGAAACGAAAATAACACTGCTTCCTACTCCTAACTCATAACTTTTTTTCTTCCTTACTTCTCCTAAATCCTCCTCTTCTTAACTCCTAACTCCTTCTAACTCCTAACTCCTTATCTTCCTAACTCCTTTTTACTCCCAACTCCTCCTCCTTACTCCTTACTCCTAACTTCTCTTTTTCCTAACTCCTCTTCCTAACTCCTCTTTTTCCTAACTTCTAACTCTTAATCTCCCTAACCCCTCTTTTTCCTAACTTCTCCTAACTCTTAAAATCTCCTCTTGCTAACTCCTTCTTACTCCTAACTCCTCCTAACTCCTTATACTTCCTTTTCCTAACTCCTCTTAACTCCTAACCCTTCCTCTTCCTAACTCCTACTTACTCCTCCTAACTCCTAAATCCCCTTAACTTCTAACTCCTCTTCCTATTCCTAACTCTATCTTCTTAACTCCTAACTCTTCTTCTTCCTTACTCCTCCTAACTCCTCTTCTTCCTTACTCCATCTAACTCCTTCTCCTTCTAACTCTTTCTCCTCCTAACTCCTTCTTCTTCTCTTCCTACTCTTCCTTCTCCTCACTCCTCTTCCTAACTCATCTTCCTAACTCCTCTTCCTAACTCCTCTTCCTAACTCCTCTTCCTAACTCCTCTTCCTAACTCCTCTTCCTAACTCCTCTTCCTAACTCCTCTTCCTAACTCCTCTTCCTAACTCCTCTTCCTAACTCCTCTTCCTAACTCCTCTTCCTAACTCCTCTTCCTAAGTCCTCTTCCTAACTCCTCTTTCCAACTCCTCTTCCTTACTCCTCTTCACTCTTCCTCTTCCTTCACCTCCTCTTCCTTCTCTTCCTAACTCCTCCTCCTAACTCTTCCTCCTCCTCACTCCTCCTAACTCCTAACTCAGACTGCTGGAGGGCTTCATGGCGAAGGCGGAGGCATGCAGACCGATGCAGGGCAGTCCCGCAGGCAGCTTCCTCCTCCGCTTCAGCGAGTCGTCAGCCTCCCTCTCCCTCGCTGTCCTCGAATACTCCTCCACTGACGGTCGGTCTCTCTTCACACACACACACACACACTCACACAAACACGAACACACACACATACACACGCACACACACAAACACGAACACATACACACGCACAGGCACTCTGAAACTCTTCCACATCAGGGACTACCTTTCTTCTTCAGAGATCCTGCATAAGGGACTCGCTGATATTCTCTACAGCATGCAGGTGGTGGTGGTGGTAGTAGTAGTAGTAGTAGTAGTAGTAGTAGTAGTAGTAGTAGTAGTAGTAGTAGTAGTAGTAGTAGTAGTAGTAGTAGTAGTAGTAGTAGTAGTAGTAGTAGTAGTAGTAGTAGTAGTAGTAGTAGTAGTAGTAGTAGTCGTCGTAGTACAGTGCAGCTCAAAAGTATAGGAACGCAGTTTCAAATGTAAAATTTTCAGTTCAAACTTTTTCACATTTAAATTCATGCGAGTTATAGATCATTTTAAAAGGTTCTCAACATAATTTTTGTAAATAATTTATATTCATCGGTTTATTAAAAAAGCTTTTTTAGAAGGGTCAAAATGATGGGGACGATACCCTTTCTAATGATATATCAATGTTGTAGAGGTTTGTATGCAATATTAGTACTTTTCTTTTACGGCGAGCGGGTTGGCTTAGATGGTAAAGTCGTTGGACCTGCAACTTAAAGGTCGCCAGTTCGAATCCTCGTTAGCCAACCGTCAGCTATCATATATCTAGTGCAGTGATTTTCCAGTTCAGATTTTTCAGCTCAAGTTCAAGTTACAGTTATGAAAAATTTAATTTTTCAGTTACTATTCAAGTTACAGTTATGCAAATCAGTTACTATTTCAGTTTCAGTTATTTTTGTTAGTTACAGTTACAGTTAATCAAGAAGGGGAAAAAATGAATTTTTATTTATAATACAGCCCAAATTAATGATTAAAAGTCAATTTATTTAAAGGATATATAAATATATTATTCATAATATACGCTGTTCATTTTCATAAAGGTCTTCAATTCCAGATTTTTGCTGAGGCGATTTTTTCCTTTGCAGTTAGGTCTCCGCACACTTAAAACACCTTTTCCACATACGCTTGTGAAGCGGGAGCTGAAACAATGTTTTGCGTAAAAGAAGCTAATAATCTAGGGTACTCAATAATTTAAGTGCTAACATCTCTCCTGTATGTGGGTGAGACACAGAATGAACATTTAGCAGGACTTGAGTTGCACGACGCATCGATGGATTATAAAAGGGTGCTGAGATCCCGAGACATGAAAGTGTAAGACCCTTCTTAGTCCAGAAATCCATGCTAAGGACAACGCGATGTCCAGTTTGAAGATCTTTACGAATTCGATCTTCTACATTGTTCTTATATTCTTTTATCAAATAAATCATTTTCTCTGAACCTAAATGATAGAAATTGCATATATTTACGTTTTTTTAATTGAAATTATTTAAATGGCTTATAAATTATGCTCATAACTTGGTAAATAATATTTAAAAATGTAAATACGTTAATAATTATCAACTACAGTGTGTTGCCTGGTAACTTTCTCCTTATGATTATCATCCTCTTCTGAAATCTGACATTCGCTTTTGTCGCATGAAGCTTCGTAAATAAAATAGGCCCATACGCCATTTTCTTGTTTTCTGCCGCTATTAACTTTAAACATTTCATAAAAATTTGTATAATTCAACTGGTCAAAAAAAAGTAACTATGTAAAACACTAAATTAATATAATCGGATTCGATGAATAAAATAAATTAATCGTATTATTGCTCAAAAACGTGCATCCGCCGATGTTTTATTTTGTAGCGCTTCCCATTTTTTAAGTAGATATTTTTTCAAGTTACTATTCAGTTAGTATTCTTGTTTTTCAGTTTCTATTTCAGTTACAGTTATGCATTGAATTACAGTTACAGTTAACTGAATCATATTTTTCAGTTAATTTACCATTTCAGTTACAGTTACAGTTAACTGGAACAACACTGACCTAGTGTATATGATGCGGTGTTTCACGACTTATGTCGTGTGAGTGGCGCCTCTGTTGCGTGCCTTGGCGCATATAAATAGGCTATGACTCGATATTACCCTATACAGCTATCTTTCATGATTTCTATTTTAGTTTAGTTTAGGGAGTTAAAACCCCCGCAGATCTTTTGACCTCTATAATGGTTATTAATAATAAAAAAATTAAAAAAACAAAAAAAAACATTTATATACCCACATGCATATACACATATACATATGCATATGCATTGCATATATATAATAAATGAATAAACATTAGAGAATAATTGATAAGTATAAAATAATTATAAATAAAATATATCTATGTGTATGTATATACATAATTTATTATTATGTCATAATCGTATTTATAGTTGTACATCATGGTATGGTTTTCCCAGTATTTATCTCATTTTATTTTAAATTTATCTGTATTTTCAGCTATTCCAAACTGTTACCACTCTTTGTGTACAAATTTTTTTCTTGTATTCTTTTGGCACTTTTGCTTGGTAATTTTAGTGAATTTCCTCTTGATTGCCTTGTACTAAGTGTAAGAATATCTTCCGTTATTTTACTGTCATATTTATTATTAAGTATTTTATAGGTTTCGATCATGTCCCCTCGAAGTCTTTGGTATTTCAATGTTGGCAACTTAATAGCTTTAAGTCTATCGTTGTGAGTCTTGTCTTTTAGATAAGGTAGCATTTTTGTAGCCCTTCTTTGTACATTTTCTATGCAAACAATTTGTTTTTTCAATGAAGGGCTCCATACACTGCTAAGGTATTCTAGATGGGGCCTAACTATACCTTTAAATAATAATCTAAATGTTTTTATATCAAGAAATTTAAACGTTCTTCTTATTAGTCTTATTATTTAGTTAGTTTTATTTACTTGCTTTTGAATGTGAATATCGAATTTCAAATTCTTGTCTATAATTTCATCAAGGTCTTTTTCATACTCTATACTTTCTAAAACTACCTCACCTCCCTCCTATTCCTGCATAGAATAAACTCTTTCTTCCTTTTTATTTCTGTATATCTGCAATAGTTTTCATTTATGTGGATGAAGTCTCAGGTCCCATTGCACACTCCATTCCACTACTTTGTTTATATCTTCTTGTAGCTTTGTTTGGTTCTCTATTTCATTGATTTGTTGATATATTTTACAATCATCAGCGTACATTAATATATTTGAACTCACTCTCTCTGGCAGATTGTGATAAATAAAACAAATAATATTGGACCCAAGACTGACCCTTGGGGAATGCCACTTTTCACTTTTACCCATTGTGATTTAACACCTTTAACATTAACCCTTTGTACCCTATCATTTAGAAAATTATGTTTTATAACCAATTCCATAATTTTCAAACTTATATATTACATTTATATTTTGTTCCATACATGTAACATATCACTTTTAGCTCCGAAAAACTTGGAAAATGTTTATTGACATAAAAACATGCACAATGAATCTCCATAGGTTCCTAATTGGGTTCAAATCAAGATCCTGCTGCTCATGGTGATAATCTAATATTGTCCTTCAAAAGGTAACGTCTTGGCACTTGGGAAACACGAGTAGAGGCATTTGCCTGTTGCTTTACAAAATCTATTACATGAAATCGACTTGCAAAGGGTTACAAATACTCTTCTATTAAAGTAAATTATTTATCAGAGCAGATACTCTTACCCATGATGAAAAGGCTGCAAAAAGCATTACTGACCCACCACTAGTTTGACGCATCAAAAATGACTCTTGGTTTTTCTGGTGTCATGCCAATACTACTGGTCATAGTCAAGACCATCTTAGTTTCATTTCTTTTCACGATAAAAGATTACAAAATTCCATCTATCTCCAAAATCCACATGATTTTTTGCCCATTGTAATCTTGCACTGACTTTTGCTATCACCTTACATATTTCAAAAACTTCGCTATTTTCTCAATCATTTTTTCCTCGTTGACACATTGCAGTATAATTGGAGATGCTTTTTCGTTGCTTGGCGCTGATGAACCTCCGTGACCACTCTTGAGAGTTCTCTTTTGCTCGATCGTTTTGTTCTTCGAAAGCTTTTTATTTTTGAATCTTGTAAAAATTAAACATAACATTTTGCTACATTTCAATATGTCAGCACTTTTCAAAAAAGTATAATTATCAGATTTTAGTAACAAAATATCAAATTGTTGATTGTTGTTACTTTTAAACCTTTTTCAATTATTTAGGTACTTGAAATGGTAAAATATATTACACAAATTATTAGTTTGTATTTGGAATAGTACTTATTTACAAATATCAAAATTAAAATGTTTGTATTTAAGAGCAGACGGCATTTAAACCATATCTTCTCTATCATTTTGACCCTTCTTATAAATAAACCAATGAATAATTTAAAAAAGTAAAAGTTTTTTTTGAAAAAATAGTTTTTTAAAAAAATATCTTTAACTCGTATAAATTCAAAATGTAAAAAAATTTAAATTAAAGAACTGCCGTCTTTAAACTTTTAGGCTCCACTGTAATAGTAGTAGTAGTAGTAGTAGTAGTAGTAGTAGTAGTAGTAGTAGTAGTAGTAGTAGTAGTAGTAGTAGTAGTAGTAGTAGTAGTAGTAGTAGTAGTAGTAGTAGTAGTAGTAGTAGTAGTAGTAGTAGTAGTAGTAGTAGTAGTAGTAGTAGTAGTAGTAGTAGTAGTAGTAGTAGTAGTAGTAGTAGTAGCAGTAGTAGTAGTAGTAGTAGTAGTAGTAGTAGTAGTAGTAGTAGTAGTAGTAGTAGTAGTAGTAGTAGTAGTAGTGGTAGTAGTAGTAGTAGTATTAGTAGTTGTAGTAGTAATAGTGGTAGTAGTAGTAGTAGAAGTAGTAGTAGTAGTAGTAGTAGTAGTAGTAGTAGTGGTAGTAGTAGTAGTAGAAGTGGTAGTAGTATTAGTGGTAGTAGTAGTAGTAGTAGTAGTAGTAGTAGTAGTAGTAGTAGTAGTAGTAGTAGTAGTAGTAGTAGTAGTAGTAGTAGTGGTAGTAGTAGTAGTAGTAGTAGTAGTAGTAGTAGTAGTAGTACTAGTGGTAGTAGTAGTAGTAGTAGTAGTAGTAGTGGTAGTAGTAATAGTGGTAGTAGTAGTAGTAGTAGTAGTAGTAGTAGTGGTAGTAGTAGTAGTGGTAGTAGTAGTAGTAGTAGTAGTAGTAGTAGTGGTAGTAGTAGTAGTAGTAGTAGTAGTAGTGGTAGTAGTAATAGTGGTAGTAGTAGTAGTAGTAGTAGTAGTAGTAGTAGTAGTAGTTGTAGTAGTAGTGGTAGTAGTAGTAGTAGTAGAAGTGGTAGTAGTATTAGTGGTAGTAGTAGTAGTAGTAGTAGTAGTAGTAGTAGTAGTAGTAGTGGTAGTAGTAGTAGTAGTAGTAGTAGTAGTAGTAGTAGTAGTAGTGGTAGTAGTAGTAGTAGTAGTAGTAGTGGTAGTAGTAGTAGTAGTAGTAGTAGTAGTAGTAGTAGTAGTAGTAGTAGTGGTAGTAGTAGTAGTAGTAGTAGTAGTAGTAGTAGTAGTAGTAGTAGAAGTAGTGGTAGTAGTAGTAGTAGTAGTAGTAGTAGTAGTAGTAGTAGTAGTAGTAGTAGTAGTAGTAGTAGTAGTAGTAGTAGAAGTAGAAGTAGTAGTGGTAGTAGTAGTAGTAGTAGTAGTAGTAATGGTGATGTCGGCGGCAGGTGGGGCAGGAAGGGAGGCGACTGAACAGGTTCTTGTGGCCTTCTCTGAGACCCTTCAGCGAGGTCTTTGGAGGCAGCATGAGGAAGAAAGGTGTGGTGGTTGTGGTGGGGGTGGTTGTGGTTGTTGTGGTGGTTGTTGTAGTAATGGTGTTGTGGTGGTTGTGGTGGGGGTGGTTGTGGTGGTTGTTGTTGTGGTTGTTGTGGTGGTTGTTGTTAGAATGGTGTTGTGGTGGGGGTGGTTGTGGTGGGGGTGGTTGTTGTGGTGGTTGTGGTGGTTGTTGTTGTGGTTGTGGTGGTTGTTGTGGTAATGATGTTGTGGTGGTTGTGGTGGGGGTGGTTGTTGTGGTGGTTGTGGTGGTTGTTGTGGTGGTGTTGTGGTGGTGGTGGTTGTTGTGGGGGTGGTTGTGGTGGTGGTTGTTGTGGTTGTGGTGGTTGTTGTAGTAATGGTGTTGTGGTGGTTGTGGTGGGGGTGGTTGTTGTGGTGGTTGTGGTGGTTGTTGTTGTGGTTGTGGTGGGGGTGGTTGTAGTGGGGGTGGTTGTTGTGATGGTTGTGGTGGTTGTGGTGGTTGTTGTGGTGGTGTTGTGGTGGTGGTGGTTGTTGTGGTGGTGGTGGGAGTGGTTGTTGTTGTGGTTGTGGTGGTTGTTGTGAAGGTGGTTGTGGTGGGGGTGGTTGTGGTGGTTGTGGTTGTGGTGGTTATGTTTGTGGTAGTGGTGGTGGTTGTAGTGAAGGTGGTTTTTGTTGTGGTAGTAGTGGTGGTTGTTGTGGTGGTGTTAGTAGTTGTTGTTTTAGTAGCTGTGGTGGTTGTTGTTGTGGTAGTAGTGGTGGTTGGGAGAGGAGAGATGATGCTTTTGGGGAGGGGGGTTTATTTAGTTGTGGCGGGGGGGGGGAGAGGGGTTGATTCAGTTGTGGGGGGGGGGGGGGAAAGAAGGGGGGTTGATTTAGTTATGGGGGGGGGGGGGGAGGGGGGTAGGTTTATAGTTCTAGTTTGAGCGATTTTTTATACAGAGATGGTGAATGATGGTCATGATGATGATACTCATGGGATGTATTCTTATTAATAATAATATGTTAGTGTAGTACAAATAGTTTGGTATGCTGCGGCAATGCAGGAAACAGACACCGAACACTCAGCATCCACATCGACCTAAACGAGTGAGCTTCGTGTTGTGACCAAGTCATATGTACTCACCAAGTCATATGTTGTCACCAAGTCATATGTTGTCACCAACTCATAGGTTGTCACCAAGTCATATGTTGTCACCAACTCATAGGTTGTCACCAAATCGTATGTTGTCACCAAATCATATGTTGTCACCAAGTCATATGTTGTCACCAAGTCATATGTTGTCACCAAGTCATATGTTGTCACCAACTCATAGGTTGTCATCAAGTCATATGTTGTCACCAAGTCATATGTTGTCACCAAGTCATATGTTGTCACCAAGTCATATGTTGTCACCAAATCATACGTTGTCACCAAATCATATGTTGTCGCCAAATAGGCGGAACGATATTAATTGAGAAGAATAAATACAACTTGAAGTTTTAAATTTAACAAATGTACTCTTTTTAATAGTTTTATTAGAAGGGTTTTCTTTGAATTTTTAATTAATTCACTTTCTTTTACATTAATCTTTGTAATTTTTTTAAAGTAGTTCAAATAGGAAAGAAGTTTCACAAAATGAACTCGGCCATCGGCTTGGTGGTGTACGAAGGCTTGCTTGTTCCACGCAACAGATCTTACAAATGAAGCTTCCATAAAGTGCGTCTTCTCGAAATAGATTCCGCAAGATGAGAGGTCGCTGTGTGCGCATGTTGGAAGTTTGCCAGTTGCATCGTCCTTTTCAACGCTATTCGCCATCATCGTCATCATCATTATCAGCGTCATAAACCCTTTTTCCTATTTATAGTTTTGTTATAATATTTTCTAATTATCGAATTCTCTGACAAGCACGAATGTCTGCATGCAGTGACGCTGGCAGGAGGAGCAGAGTGCATCTGACCAGGTCTCCACCCCAGCCACCACAACCACCCCAGCCACCACTATTACAACAAATACAACAACTTCTACAACAACCACTTCTACAACAACCACTCCCACAACAACAACCACTTCTACAACAACCACTCCCACAACAACAAAAACAAGCACCATCTTTTCATGCAACAACTATCCAAGTAACCGCATCAGTGCATCAACATCCACAACAACAGCATCAACATCCACAACAACAGAATCAACAACAACAACAATCCACTCAACAACAACAACGACTTCTTACGCTCCCTACCGTCAAGGTGATTTTATTCATGACATTTTTAAATCATTATCTTTAACCCTAACCCTATCATCATCATCATCATCGTCATCATCATCGTCATTATCATCTTCGTCATCATCATCATCGTCATTATCATCATCACCATCATCAATATCATCATCATCATCAGGTGAGACCTCAGATATTCCACAGTAGAAAGGACTAAATGATGATGAGGATAATGATGATGACGATGATGATGATGACGATAATGATGATGATGATGATGACCATGATGATGATGATGATGATGACGATGATGTTGATGGCAAAAGGATTGTATATGTTTATTCTTTTCTATTTTGAAGCATTTCCATTCATCGTTGTCACTCTCCGCTGTCCATTTGCTCGTGCCTCTGAGGCGTCTGCACGGCAGCTGCAGCAGAGAGACGTCAAGGTGTCCGCGTGAGGAGACAGCTTCTGGAAGGTCCTCGCAGCAATGGACTTTCAAAATTACCAGAAAGTGTTTAATTGTCTTCGGTGTGCTTCATAACTCTTTGAAGCGAGACGAGAATACTTTACTCATTCACTGCACAATGCCAGCCAGAAGCCTTCTCAAGCACCCCTTCTGAGTACTTTTTCTGTTATAGTGACAAGAGAACTATAGAGAACAATAGAAAACAATAGCGGACAATAGAGGACAATAGCGGACAATAGAGGACAATAGAGAACAATAGAGGACAATAGAGAACAATAAAGAACAATAGAGGACAATAGAGGACAATAGAGGACAATAGAAGACAATAGAGAACAATAGAGAACAGTAGAAGGTCGTCAAATGTTCCCAAATTCTAACCCTAACCCTTTACCAACCGTACTTTCGGAAAAACTATTGTTACCTTCAGTTTTTTATATTTATCTACATTTCTAATGTATTATATATTTTTTTTCTATATATATGTTGTGTTTAATGTAATTTTTAGTGCTGGTGCTTTTCTTTATTTTGGTGATGGAGGGAAGAGTGAGGGAATGAGAGTGGAATGATGCGGGAGGGAATAGGAACAGGAACATGGAGGTGAATGGGTGAGAGAAACAAGATTTTAATGAGAGAAGGCTTAGGGAATGAAAAGCCTTCCCGCGCAGACTTCTACTTCAGAATCTTGTCTAATTTGATATTTTAAATGTTGTGAAATTCCTTGTCTTTCAATGAGGAGCATGAGATAGGCACAAGTGCCATCGGAAGCGAGCAGGCGGCAGTCTCAACTGCCTCAACTCCATGCCACCACTCAGCCTCCTCTGCAGTGATTTGTTCAAATAAATTAACTTCGCTCAAACTATATTCCTATTCTGTCATCACTCCAGTCTTTTACTATCTCTAGAATTGCAGTTGATTCACCCCTTAACCGATTCACCCCTTAACCGATTCACCCCTTAACCGATTTACCCCATAACCGATTCACCCCTTAACCGATTCACCCCTTAACCGATTTACCCCATAACCGATTCACCCTTCAACCGATTCACCCCTTAAAATAGTTTAAAACGGACTTATTTTTTAAAATTAAAATTTTAATATAAAATAAAATTTTAATATAAAATAAAATTTTAATATAAAATAAAATTTTAAATATAAAATAAAATTTTTAATATAAAATAATTTTTTTAATAAAAAATAAAAAATTTAATATAAAATAAAATTGTAAATATAAAATAAAATTTTTAATATAAAATAAAATTTTTAATATAAAATAAAATTTTTAATATAAAATAAATTTTTTAATATAAAATAAATTTTTTAATAAAAAATAAAATTTTTAATACAAAATAAAATTTTAAATATAAAGTAAAATTTTAAATATAAAATAAAATTTTAAATATAAAATAAAATGTTAAATATAAAATAAAATTTTAAATATAAAATAAAATTTTAAATATAAAATAAAATTTTAAATATAAAATAAAATTTTAAATATAAAATAAAAATTTAAATATAAAATAAATTTTTTAATATATAATAAAATTTTGAATATAAAATAAAATTTTAAATATAAAATAAAATTTTAAACATAAAATAAAATTTTAAATATAAAATAAAAGTTTAAATATAAAATAAAATTTTGAATATAAAATAAAATTTTAAATATAAAGTAAAATTTTTAATAAAAAATAATTTATTAAATTTAAAATACTTCATTAAAACAAAAAAAATATTAAATAAAAAATAAATTATTTAACACAAAATAAAATATTAAATAAAAAAT
This sequence comes from Piscicola geometra, assembly GCA_943735955.1. Lineage (NCBI taxonomy): Eukaryota > Metazoa > Annelida > Clitellata > Hirudinida > Piscicolidae > Piscicola > Piscicola geometra. Next base: position 151,369 of record OX030966.1, on the reverse strand, counting down.
AACTTATTTAACAAAAAATAAAATATTAAATAAAAAATAAATTATTTAACACAAAATAAAATACTAAATAAATTATTTAACATAAAATAAATTACTAAGTACAATGCACTCTTTTCAACCAATTCATTTTAGGGTTGTATTTTATGACAGCCTTTGTACAAAATGAACCTTAAGGAATGATTTTTTTAGCGTTAATTTAACTCTTTTAGCAAGTAAAAGCGAAGCATACATTGGTAATTTTTAACATGGGGCAGATCATGCAGTTGGTTAGGAATTGAGGAAAAAACACTTTTTTATAGAACATATAAAAATGGTGCTTTTTTCTTTTTCCTATCTCTTTTCTTTGCCCTCAGTTGACTTGAATTGTCCATCCTGCACATATCTTACTTCTACTGAATTTACACATTTTTGCACATTTCCCAGTTTTTAGGCAATTCTTACCCGTATCTGACATCTCATGATAATTGTGAGAAAGGTTAATCTGAACTTTGAATTAGTTTGGTTCCAACCTTGTCGAAAACCTTGTTTATTTTGTCGAAAAAATATAATTTCCGTTAAAAGTACACTAGCATACTGAAAGTAAACAACGAATATATACATCTGCCATTAATTGAGATTTCGTTAATAGGTTAATCTGGCTTCTAATCTTTCCATGAATCATAAATTGAAAATAACTCCGAAATAATTATTTATTTGAAAAAAAACAAAAATATTTTTTCTTTTAAAAACCAATTCATGATATTAAATTTTCATTATTCACTAACCAGTTATTCAATATAAATTAAACTATATAAAATATAAATATACTGGTATAAATATACTATTAAAAATATAAATATGCTATATAAAATATAAATATGCTATATAAAATATAAATATGCTATATAAAATATAAATATACTATTACTATCATATAAATACAAATATACTATTGAGGGGTGGATCGGTCAAGGGATGAATCGACTGCAACTCCATAAATATAACTGCACTTTTTCAAAAATCTTTCTGAAGATAATTCATTTTGATCGTATTTTGTCCAAGCTTCTTCCAGTTTCGCTTGCATTGATTTGGCGGTCTGACTTTGCCGCCGCCTCAGCAATCTTTCCTTTACCATTTGGCACTGCCTGGTGACAGCCTTTGCTTTGTCATAAATTAAATTTAATACAATATAAAATTCTAAATTAGGTTTTTTAGCTCTGCGGTTAAGACGAGCGTGCCATCCCTCGAGGTCGTTGTTGGTGCGCACTGAACGGCGGTACACAGAGCAACTGTCAACGGTCCAGATGCGACTATTCAACCAGGTCTCGCGGAAGTATGTGAAGAACCTTTCCAGTCTCTCACTGGTGTTGCCTCCACACACTTCTTCGAAGGCTGCTCCAATGTGACTGGCCGGCAAAAGAGACAGAGCAAAAATCTTACGAATAAGATTATATACCCTGTCCCTTTCCATATACGAGGTCACAAGCTCGCATTCTTGCACTTTCCGCCAAAGTGCCTGCCTCAAGTGAAAAGCACAACCCTTGATCTCCTTGTCAGGGAAGACCTGCTGTATTGCTCTCCACAGGCTTCCTTCGATGACAAAGGTTCTCAACTTAATTTCAATTGAGAGGGTTTGTCTCACTTTAACCTGAATTGATAGTAAAACTTAATAACAATTTACTTCATAAATTAATTTAAATAGCATCATCTTTTATTGTAGAAGACATATATACCTTCTTGTAATCCTTCCGCCTTTTGCCCGTCATGAGAACAAAACAGAAAAGCAACTGTTTAAAGTTGTCTTCATATCTTCAATGAATAAAATTTATGATTTTAAATCTATAAAATATTCAATAAAAATGTAATTAATAAAAAGAAACGACAATAACGACAAAATTATTTAAAAAGTTTATATAAATTATATAAATAGAATAGAAAACAGATGAATTCATTCATTTGGTACCTGACAAATGCATGAATAGAAAAGAGTTGGGTGATTGGCGATTTCACCACTTTGAAAGTCCCGTCCATATACCAAGTGTAAGCTTTGGATAAACGGTCCAGCTGACTTTCGGTGGCGAATATTGCGTGATGGCGATTGCCAACAGAAAGGTTCCTCTAAAGAACGTTTCCTGAATTGCATTGTTCAGGTGTACTTCATCAACCTGAAATATATTTATAATGTAACATAAAGTTGTTGAATAATAAAAGAATTATATATTATGAGAAAAAAATAATATAAATTAAAGATCTCTTACAAATCTTCATATTCTACTTCAGCAAGTGATTCATCTCTGAGAAATATGATAATAAAAATTTAACCGATTATTTAATACATATAAAATCTAGATATTCAAAAAATGAAACTAATTACTTAAAACTCCTCCTCTTCCACGCGAGAGGTTCCGACAAGACGAATATCCAATGTATTTTCGTCGATGTCACTGATAACACAAGAATAAAATGTATTTAATTTGAGTTTTACTAGTTATATTATATACCTATAGAGACCCCATCGCTCTGTTGGATTTCGCCGAAAAAAGGGTTAAAAAACCCTTGAATTCTTTGGTCAGTTCGCGAAGTTTGAATGTCTTTCGACATGACTGAAATTTATGAAATATTTTTATTCATCGTTTAAAAAAGTAATTTTTCATCGCAAACCCCGTCAAAATCTTATTGCAAAACTCATTTTCATTACTTTTGAGCAAAGTTTTATTGATATAGTATACTGGTAATTAATTATTCAACTAAAATTTGAAAAGTCAACCTTAATGCACATAGTTATACAATTTTCATTATATGAATTAAAATAATAGAATAACTTTAACTATTTGATATATTAAAAATACAAACTTATTAAGAATTGGTCGAGCAAAAGCTCCAATTTGAGTTTTCACACAAAGTATAATAAAAAAGTTTTACAAATCATTGGGACTGATTCACTTACGCTTCTTCACCTTCATTTATTGAGCCACTGAAAACATTTTTTCAAGTATATATTGTCTTTATACCATAAGACTTCGAATTAAAGTGAGAAAAGATACACTCGATAAAAACCTTAAACACGAGTCGCAAAATAAAGCACGGCTAGAACTTGAAGCTGAGCAAGAAAAGCATCTAAACGAAGACATTTTGATTCAAAAGACACCTAATCTGAGTGCTCTTTATATACCCATTGCCCTACACCCTCCCCTACACGAACATATTGGTTTTCTTTATGATTGTTAATCTTACTTTTGCCAAGTATATGTTCTCCAAGAGAGTTCAGAAGGAAAGATTAATTAATCGATGAATTAGAGACCGACTGAAATTCGGCTCGTTTTCGGTGCAGAAATTGCAAATTTTCTTAGTTTCGGCTATTTTTCGGTTTCGGCCAAAAATAAATTTCGTAATTTCGGCTCAATTTCGGTTTTGGCCGAAATGGATATCATATTTACCGAAATACCGGCATTTTAAATTATTTATGTAGTTTATCTGATATATCTGTGTATCCTCAATCAATCAATCAATCAATCACTAAAAATTTGTATAGCGCCCTTTACTAAGTGAACAAAAGCGCTCAATCGAACTATTAAGTTCGGGTTCGATTCTTTATTAGATATCTATCAGTTATCGTGGTTGATTGATTTATGGGTGTCATCAGACTAATTATTCGAATAAAATATACAAGCATCTGGAACAACAATCATGTATTTGAAATTTAAGTAAATTGGGATACGTTCAATGATGATATTTAACTAAACTTTTTTTAAACAAATTCTCTTTTTTAAAGCATGAACTAAACATGGCTGCTCAAAATTGTTTCATAAATGAAATTTTGTGTTATTTACTAAATAACTTAAACAGTTTAAATAATGAAACATTTATAGCTAATACTGCTGATTTTTTTACAACCGAAGAAATAACTTTATCAAAAAAGTTGCTAAACACCGAATTCAAAAGTCTTAATAGTGATAAAATTATTCGTTCAAAATGGCAACACTATAAAAGATAAACTCATGGATATAATTGAAGTGTTGTTGCACATCCGTGACAACTTTGGATTTAATCGTATACCAGCATACGTCAGTGCCAATCTCAATAGGATACCGGTTAGTACAAATTTCAATTGTGAATCCATATATCAAAAAATTGAACAACTTTTCGACAACAAATTCGACGCCATTATCAACAAACATTCACAAGATATACAACAATTAAGTGAGAGTGTATTGAACGTTAACAACCAATTGTACAATTTGAAAAATACATTTGAACAAACGTTGAATAATTTAAAAAGTAAGTACAAAACTCGGCTATGGTCTGAAATAATTCAAAGTCCAAATCCGAACAACAACAACAACAAAAATAGTAATGTGCAGCATAACAGTATCAATAACAATAACAGTTCTACTACTAATAATAATAATAATCCTGTAAATAGTATACAACCAACACTGCTACAAAACACTCAATTATTATCTACCAATCCAAACAAACGAAGTAGAACTTCAATCAATCAATCAATCAATCACTAATGATTTGTATAGCGCCCTTTACTAAGTGAACAAAGGCGCTCTTCAAATAAATTAGTTAAATAAAACGGTTTTTAGACCACTACCAATATATTTATATATATAAATACAAATATATATAAAAACAAACAATCAACCTCAATAATCCAACCTCACCCACACCACCATGACAATCACAGCCAAAAAATTACTATCACCACAAATAAAAATTCAATCATCACCACAATACCAACTCTCATACCACAGCACAATCATCATCACATCATCCTCAAAACAAAAAAACACAATCATCATTCTTCTCAATTTTCTGTCTTGCCACTGGTGCCGAGGCTGCGAAAGAGGGTGAAGGAGAAGTCCCTGCCAACGCTGGTACTGCTGCTGCTATGGAAGGATTTCTCCTTTATGTCGCAGCTCACTTGATTCCCCGCGGCCATCTTGGTCTGCTGCGGCCCAGATTCAAAAAAACCAACATTCGCACTAAAAGCATTCTAATTAACTAAATTTAATTTTTATTTAGACTTAAGATTTTACAATTTTAATATATTATACCCAAAACCGTTTATTCTACAAATTTATTTGAGTGGCTGCCAAATTGGCAGCCGCTAACCAAAGATCCAACATCCAAACTTCAACATCAGAACAAGAGCTTCTTCCACATATCCCCAACAATAATGTTTATTTGAGCTCTACTGACAACAGTAATAATGTAGGTTCTAATAAACCTCAACCGGGAATAAACCGTAACAAGGTTTTGCTGATTGGAAAAAACAGGGATGTTACAACAAAATTAAGTAATGGCGTGCCAATTGTTAAAAAAACGTTTCTCCATTTAAGTAAAGTGCCACGTTGCACTAGCAAAGACATAACAGCCCATTATGCACAACATGAGATCAACATTATATCGTGTTATGCTAGTATTAAAATGACACCTGACCAGCCTAAGCCTAAAAATGACCAATCCACTGTTTCTACAGCATTCCGTATTTGTTTGGAGGAAAAAGACGTAGATAAATTCTGTAACGCTGACATCCATCCGGACGATGCGGTATTAAAATATTGGCTCTTCAATCACAAACCTACCTCATAATGGCTCCCGACGTTCTGCTGCCTTTTGACCCAGACATTCATCTATTTAACTCATTGAATCTGTCTTCATCAATCTCTCCAACAACCCCACCCTACAATCTTCTTGCCAATGTTCAGAACTTTGATTTTAATTTTTTTTGCTGCATATTAATGCAAGAAGTTTATATAACAAAATGGAAGAACTTAATTTTTTGTTGAAGGAAATTAATCTACAAATTTCTGTAATTGGTGTGTCAGAAACCTGGTTGGATGACACGTCATCACAACTAATTTCAATCCCTGGTTACACATTTGTAAGTAAAAATAGGGAAAATCGCATTGGAGGCGGTGTAGGTTTTTTTATATCTAGCAGACTTTATTACGTAGTAAGAGATGATCTTTGTCCAAACTCTCAAGTTTTTGATTGGCTATGTATTGAAATAATTTCTGAAAACTCTCCTAATGTTCTCTTAATCATTGTTTATAGACCACCAAATACAGATCCATTACTTTAAATGATGCACTCACTAAAACATTAAGAAATAAATCGATAAAAAATAATTTAATTTATATCCTTTGCCTTGCCAATCCTAGTCTGTTGATGGTCGCTCTAGCCTCTGCACTAAGCTCCCCATTATTGTTATTATAAATTGTAAAAAGAATTCTTTAGAGTAAATTTGCATAGGATAGAACAATAATAATAATAATAAAATAGTTTAGAGACTAAAAAGATCAGTGTTATGTTAGATGAAACTATGGGAAAGGATTTTAGATTTGTTAGAAAAATTAATATAATGGGAAAAAAAAAGTTATAATTAAATAGGTTTTAATCAACTCACCGGTCTTTGATTGACAAAATATATGGTTAAATTTAATCAATTTAACTTACCGGCAGGTTGATAACAAACAACTATTTATATATAAAAACTCGTAAATACAAATTTTACCTAAATATGAATAGAAATAATTAATCTAAACTAATTTTAATAAAATATTATCTTAAAAATATGTTATTTACGAATAAAATGGTATAAAACTTGTCAAATGTAAAAGGCAACCGTATTGGCGCCTAACATAGATTAAAAATGACCTCTACAGCTCCACTTTAACTAGCATTCTCGATAAGTTGATTCCTCTTAATACTGTTAGAGTGCACCAGAGGCCTTCGGACCCTTGGTTTGACCATGAGTGTCGCGCCTCTAAACGTCTTAAGAGAAGTCTTGAGAGAAGCTACAGTAAGTCAGAAAATGAACAAGCACGTACTGCCTGGGTCAAGCAGTTGAAAGTTTACAAGAGTCTGTGCAGACGCAAGCGAGAGCAATTTTGGAACTTGATGCTTTCTCAGTCCAAAGGGAAGCCAGCTGACACCTGGAAACTCATCAATAGCATCGCGGGCAGAAGTAAGACGTCGTCAGTCTCAGGCATCAGTGCTGATGACTATCACGCACACCTCACAGAGAAAGTTGCGTCGGCGAGAAGATCAATCAATGCCCAAGATGACCCAACATTTTCATTCTGCGAGCACGGGCTCAGTTTGAATGGGTTCAGAATAGTCGACGAAGAAGAAGTAGTTAGGGCTATTCAAGGGCTTCCGAATAAGCAGTGCTCGAATGACCCGGTTCCTACATGGCTGTTGAAGGAGATATCTGGAATAATTGCTCCTTTCTTAGTGAGCTTATTCAACAGGTCTTTTTCGGCAGGCAGGGTTCCGAAGTCTTTCAAGTCGGCCTACATCACGCTACTGCTCAAGAAGCCAAGTCTTAAACTCACTGAAACTTCGTCGTACAGGCCTATTTCAAACTTGAGGGTGTTGTCCAAACTCATGGAAAGATTAGTTCTTCACAGAGTAGTCAACTACCTCGCAGAATTTCACTTTTTCCCTCCCTTGCAGTCAGCCTACCGTCGTCATCATTCGACAGAAACTGCCATAACCAAAGTCTTTTCAGACATCGTTAGGGCAGCAGATGACGGTAAGCTTACATTGTTAGTTTTGCTTGATCTATCGGCAGCTTTCGATCTGGTAGATCACGCAACACTGCTCCGAAGACTGCACATCTCCTATGGTTTCTCTGACTCTGCGTTAGAATGGTTTAGGGACTACTTACATGACAGATGTTTTGACATCCGCTGTAGTGGGACAAAATCGACAATGTCGGTTTCCGCTGTAGGAGTCCCCCAAGGTTCAGTCCTTGGTCCTTTACTGTTCTCTTTGTACACTGGAGATTTGGAAAGAATAGCAGCTAGACATGAGCTCACTTTTCATCAGTACGCTGATGACACCCAGATTTACGGTCACTGCATTAAAGATCATCAGGCTGACCTGCAAGAAAGGGTGTCATCATGCATTGATGAAATTGCTGCTTGGATGGGTGCCAATCAACTGAAACTTAACTCCAGCAAAACTGAAATTATCTGGCTCTCATCCCGTCGAAACTCTACTCACACTCCCAAAGATCCAGTTCGCATTTGTGAGAACGAGATAATTCCTTCTGAAAGTGTCAGAAACCTAGGAGTTTATCTCGACAAAGACCTCACCATGACGACACACATCAACAAGATGACTCAAACCTGCTTTGCTTCTTTACGCCAAATACGATCCATAAGATGGTTATTGACCAAGGACTCACTGAAAACATTGGCTTCTGCTTTGATTCTCAGTCGAATTGACTATGGCAATATCATTCTTACTGGGTCGCCAATGACGCAGCTGCAGAAAATTCAGTCTATAATCAACACCACAGCCAGGCTCATAACAGGTGCTAGAAAGTATGATCACATCAGCCCTGTTCTCAAGGAGCTTCACTGGCTTCGTGTTGAAAATAGAATTGAAAACAAAAAAATTTTGTTAATGCACAAGTGTCTGTCTAATGAGTGCCCAGATTATTTGTCGAGCAGCATTGTCATGAGAGCAAGTCTTCCCCAGAGGGAAAGACTCAGGTCTGCTAGGTCAAGAGATGTAGTTCCACAGAGCTACAAACTCAAGTATGCAGGTGCAAGAAGTTTCTTTGTTGCAGCGCCGACTCTTTGGAATAGTCTTCCCAATAGACTCAAATCCCCGAGCTCGACCGCGTCATTCAGCCGTTCCCTGAAAACGTACTTGTTCGACCGATAACAATAACTTACAAATTTACTGCTCATTTTTCATTAATCAATTTCTTGCTTCGCACTTTCATTCTTTTTTATATTTATACAAATGGTCAATAATAATTGTAAAACAAATAATAATAACAAATAATAAATAATAATAATAATATAATATAGATATTTACTTTTTTTCTTAAATGTATTGTTATTATCATTTCAGTTTCAATCTTTAAAAAAAAAAAATAATATTTTGTCTATTAAAAAAAATAAAAAAAATATATTTATATGTATATATATGTGTGTTTATATATGTGTATATGTATGTATATATATATATATGTATATAAATAATTTTATTGTTAAATTTCAATAACTTACTTGTCCTATTGTATTGTATCCTTGGGGATTTCAATATTAATATATTAAATAGTGATTGTAATAATATATCAAATGATTTTACCAATTTGATGTCATCATTCAACTTTATCCCACTCATCACTCACCCAACTAGAGTCACTTCATATTCCAGCACGCTTATCGACAATATATACACAAATAACCTACAACTACACAAGTCTAATGTTCTGTCAAATGATTTATCCGACCACTATCCTATCTGCACCTTTTCGAAACTACAATTTAAACAAAAATCTTTCACCCCACAAAATAATTTCGTATTCTCAGATAGGAATATTTTCAAATTAAATAGTTTTTTGTTACTCCATGATTGGAGCAAGGTTTTGTCTTCTGACGACTTAGATTTTGTCACAAAACACTTCATCGAAACAATACAAAGTGGTCTAACTACTCATTGTCAACATAAAAACAGAATAATACTTGCTTGCGTAAACAAGCTTGGCTGACAAAAGCTCTCTTAGTTTCTTCAAAACACAAAAACAAGTTGTATAAAAAATGTATTAGCTCTCCAACTAACCTCAATATAAATACTTATAAAACTTATGAAAACTTATTTCATTCTCTTTGCAGAATTTCTAAAAATAAATACAACAAAGCATAAACATAATATTAAGAATACATGGGATTTAATAAAATATCATTTAAATAACTACAATAAACAAAATAATATTACATTAAAAATTAACAATGAAATAATTACGGACAAATCTTTTATCACAACTATTTTTAATAGTAAGTTTGCTGCTTCTTCGGAAAACAAAAATAATCATATTACAAAATCATACCTGAATAAAAGTCCACAAAATTCTTTTTTTCACTTAGAAACAGATTTAATTGAAGTAAGCTCTATCATTAAAACAATTTCAAATACATCTAGCTGTGGCGATGACCAAATTTCTAACAAACTTTTAAAGAAAATTTCACCAAATATTTTAATTCCACATACACATCTAATTAACGTATCTCTTAAAACAGGTTCATTTCCTTCTCTTTTTAAATTATCCAAAATTATTCCAATACATAAAAATGGTTTAGAAAATGATTCGAACATTTATAGACCCATATCACTATTATCTTCTATATCAAAAATTTTAGAAAAAATTGTTTTTAATCGACTTAATGAATTTTACATTAAGACTTTTATTATATGGTTATAAGAATAACTCAAGCAAAATTGAAAATAATTATTTCATAAGTTTTAATGGAGCAAAATGTTGCGAAAACGCAACGTGAGCGGGAAGTGTGACATACTTATGTGCAGTAAGAAATCATAAATAAATTGATTCAAACTAAATTTATTAAACAGAAATAACTTTCAATTGCAAATAGTTCGATAAAATTCAGACTTCTAATTATTTTTATTTGTTATGATATTATTAATAATTATTTTAATTACAACAAAGCAAATTATTTAACGTGAATTACAACAGCACTCATAAACTGTCGTGCTGTTTCAAAGACGACACTGACGACGAATGTTATCTTTATTTTAGTTTTATATTCAACCTATGAGAGGTTAAAAAATTATATTCTTTTCAATAAAAGTGTGAAGCATTTGCGGTTTGGAATTTTTTATCGAAATATAAAAATCAACATTCATCTACAAAATTCAACTTTTAATTTTAATTTTATCAATTTCATAATACAGGGCTCCAACTCTGGAGCAGATTACCATTGAATTTGAAGAATATACAGCAAACCCTTAATTTTAAGAAAATATTTAAACCACTTATAATTTCCAATCACTTCAATTAATTTCTTTTGTGAATCAATGAAAACATTTGTTATTATTAACAATTCTTTTAATTTGTGAATTTAATTAAGAAGTTCATGTATTATTTTATGTTTTTACCAGGTCACACAAGCATTTAATTGCTTCGATTTTTAAATGTATTTGCTCGCAAATAAACGAATTGTTGTTAAGACTAATTGTTCGAATAAGATAAACAAGCATGTGGAATTCGAGATATCCATTCTTTGAAAAACACTGTATATAAGTCGAAAGAACGAGAAGATTTGGCTTCGATTAATTAATTCGAAAATAAATTGTGAGAATGTCGTTGAATCCTATTTGGAAGTATTTTTACAAAATGTCAGTCTGACCAAAGCAAAGCCTGTCAACAACAAAAAATGTTTGTTCTTGAACAACTTTTATTTTTGGCTTAAAATATACGCTTGTTTGAATTTACTTTTTAAACTGACATTGTCATCGTTAAATACTATTTTTTCATTTGTAATAAAAGTTGGAAAAAATTCAGTTTCGGCTTCGGTTTTGGCCGAAAACCTTATTACAATTTCGGTTTAATTTCGGTTTCGGCCGAAAATTGATATTCAATTTCGGCTTAATTTCGGTTTTGGCCGAAAATAAGATTTTAATTTCGGCCTAATTTCGGTTTCTTTAACGCCCGTGTTGGCTTTGACCACGACTCATAGCCAGATGTGCTGGGTCACCATGGCATCGGGAAAATGAACGAAAACGGCCAGAGACTACTCGAATTCTGTTGCTACCACAACCTGTGCGTAACAAACACATACTTCCAGAGCAAAGCATGTCACAAGGTGTTCTGGAGACATCCAAGATCAAATCATTGGCATCAACTGGACTTGATCATCACCAGGCATAACTCGTTGAACAACGTCCGCAGCACCAGAGCTTACCATAGTGCCGATTGCGATACAGACCACTCTCTGATCGCGTCAAAGATAAAGTTGCGCTCCAAGAGTCAGTCCACCTTCGAAGAGTTGAAAGCTGCCCGAAGAAAGGCCCAGCAGACGGCTCAACGCTGCGCAAATGACTATTGGCTTCAACTGGCGAATAACATTCAACAAGCGTCAGACGCTGGCAACGCAAGGAGCATGTATGAAGGCATCAAAAATGCAACAGGCAAGTCAGCAAAGAAGACTGCACCCTTAAAGTCCAAATCAGGAGAGACCATCACAAACAAAGACAAGCAAATGGGAAGGTGGGTCGAACACTATCTGGATCTTTATTCCAGAGAAAACTCTGTGACTCAGCTAGCACTGGACGCTAATGAAGACTTGCCAGTCTTGGAAGAGCTAGATGTCGAGCCGGCCATGGACGAACTCAGCAAAGCTATTGATGCCTTATAGAGTGAAAAGCAGCAGGAGACGATGGCATCCCACCAGAAATAATCAAATGCGGTAAACCGTCTCTACTAGAACCACTTCACAAGCTCCTTTGCCGATGTTGAAGAGAAGGTAGAGTTCCACAGGACATGCGCAATGCCAAGATTGTCACCCTGTATAAGAACAAGGGCGACCGAGCGCTATCATCATCTCACGAGATGGATGAATGCTAACAACCAATTTCGGTTTCCGCCGAAATGAAAATAATTATTTCGGTTGGTCTCTACGATGAATGTTGGAATGGTGGGTGGTGGTAAAGAGTGGTGGGGGCGGTGTAAATCACTAAAACAATGAAAATGAATAATAAATAATTGAGAAAGTCTATTTAAATAAAATTAACAAATATAATTAATTCTATGTCTCCCACTTCTTGTTCTCTAGATCTTATTCCTACAACCCTTTTTAAATAACTCTCTTTTTTATTCTATCCTATTGTTCTGGATTTGGTTAACTTATCTTTGTCTACATCTTAATTTCCGTCTGCCCTCAAATCTTCATTTATCATTCCTGCAATTAAGAAGCATTTTCTTGATCCTGCATCCTTATCCAGTTATAGACCTGTATCTAACCTTTCCTTTCTTTCTAAGGTCCTTGAAAAAGTTATTTCTCAACAATTAACCTTCTATCTAGAAAAAAACTCACTTCTTCCTTCCTCTCAATCTGGTTTCAGAATTGGCCACTCCACTGAAACTGCTTTACTTAAACTCTATAATGACCTTATTTTAACTTCTGATTCTAATGCCTCTTCTCTTCTTTTATGCCTTGACTTTTCAGCTGCTTTTGATACTGTCGACCATACGCTTTTATTAAATGTTTTAGACTCTTCCTTTAATATTTCTGGTTCCTCTCTTATCTGGCTTAAATCCTACCTTTCTGAGCGAACTTCCTATGTATCAATAGAATCTTCTCGTTCTTCTTCTGTTTCTTTATCTTATGGTGTTCCACAGGGCTCAATCCTTGGTCCCTTAATTTTTATTCTTTATACTTCGGAACTACCTAATATAATTTTTTCATCTTTTTTAAACAGTCAAATTTATGCTGACGACTCCTATATTTATAAATCTTTCACTGACTCTTCTCTTGACCTTACTGTTAATAAAATAACTCTCTGTCTTCAATCTATAATCTCTTGGGCTTCTTCTATGTTTCTCAAACTTAATCCGGACAAATTTGAACTCATATATTTCAATAAAAAATCAAAGTCTTTACTATCTCTTCCTTCTTTAGTTTTGCCTCCCGCCTCTTCACTCTCTCTAAACCCTTCCTCTTCCATTTGTAGCCTTGGTTTTATTTTTGATTTTAACTTGTCTTTAGCTCTTCAAATTCTATCTGTCTCTAAATCTTGTTACTTCCACATTCGTCGTATTAAACAGCTTCTTCCTTTTCTCGATGATCCTACCTTGCAACTTCTTGTATCTTCTCTAGTTCTCTCCAGGATTGATTATTGCAACTCTCTTTACTATGGTCTCCCTGATACTACTTTAGCTTCTCTAAATAAAACCTTTAATTGTGCTGCTCGTCTTGTAGCTCGTGCTCCTAAGTTTTCTCACATTTCTCCTTATCTTCGTTTGTTACATTGGTTACCTTTGAGATCTAGAGTGACTTTTAAAATATGTTTAAATATGTTTAAAATTCATAACTCTAATGCTCCAATCTATCTTAAAAATCTAATTAAACAATCCCCTAAATCTGGTCTAAGATCATCCACCTTTAATCGTTCTTTTCGTTTTCCAGTTAAACACTCTTTTGCTAAACGTTCTTTTTCTTACTGTGGTCCTCTTTTATGGAATTCTTTACCTTCTTCTTTAACTTCAACTAAGTCACTCATAACTATCCGTCGAGGCCTGAAGACGTACTTGTTCGGAACGTGATGGCTGAGCGCTTTTGTGCGCTTAGTAAAGGGCGCTATAAAAATTATTAGTGATTGATTTATTGATTGATTTCGTGTCACAATTTTAAATAAATAAAACAAACTATAATTTTTAAAAATTACATAATTAAAACGAACTATAATTATAACTATAACGGACTTTATTTTTTTAATAGATTCTTTTCACAATTTTAAATAAATAAAACGGACTATTTTTTTTAATACATAATTAAAACGAACTTTAATTTATCAAATACAATACAAATTATTGGTAAATGGATAAAAAGTCTTCAGGATAAAAAGTCTTCAAGATAAAAGTCTTCAGGATAAAAAGTCTTCAGGATAAAAAGTTTTCAGGATAAAAAGTCTTCAGGATAAAAAATCTTCAAGATAAAATTCTTCAGAATAAAAAGTCTTCAAGATAAAAAGTCTTCAGGATGAAAAGTCTTCAAGATAAAATGTCTTCAGGATAAAAAGTCTTCAAGATAAAAAGTCTTTAGAATAAAAAGTATTCAGGATAAAAAGTCTTCAAAATAAAAAGTTTTCAAAAAAAAAATCTTCAAAAAATTAAATTTTAAGGAAAAATACGTGATTAATACGTGATCCTTAAGACTTATAGAATAAAATGTGATACTTTTATCTAGTTTTTGCTATATTTTCTTCGTTCAATCTCGAAATAGCATTTGAATAAATTTGACTTGGCTGTTGTTGTTTCGTCACTTTAACCATAAAGAAATAATGTTTAAGGAAGAATACGTGATCCTTAAAACTAAAAGATTGAAATTTCATACTTTTATCTAATTTTTGCTTAATTTTTTTTTCAATCTGGAAATAGCATTTGAATAAATTTGACTTGGTTTTTGTTGATTCCTCACTTTAATCATTAGGTTTTCTGCTGGTTCTCGATCGTGATTATTTTTCCTTAAAAATTGTTTTTTTGAAAATTTTTTGTCCTGAAGACTTTTTATTCTGAAGACTTTTTATCCGTTTACCAATAATTTGTATTGTATTTGATGAATCGTTTTAGTTATGTATTTTAAAAAAATATAATCCGTTTTATTTATTTAAAATTGTGAAACGAATCTATAAAAAAATAAAGTCCGTTATAATTATAAGTCGTTTTAATTATTTAATTTTTCAAAAATATAATCCGTTTTATTTATTTAAAAATTGTGACACGAATCTATAAAAAAATTGTGACACGAATCTATAAAAAAATCCGTTTTTTTATATAAAAAGTCCGTTTTATTTAAACTAAAATATTAACAAGGAGACTTTTTCTCCGAGAGGCTTTTTCTCCAAGAGGTTTTTTTTCCGGGAGGCTTTTTGTAGAAGGTATTTTATCCGAAGGCTTTTTGTCCGAGAGGCTTTTTGTCCGTTCCCCCTTTTTTTTGACAATCTTTTTGTTTTTCTTGAGCACCGGCTTTGCCTCCTCCTCCTCCCCATCAGCACCAAACACATCATCACACTCATCTTCCTTAAACTCAGCAGCCCTCAACGAAGCATCTTTCTTTTTTTCTCTTTTTTTACTTCTTTCTCCTTATCGACAAACACTCTCTCCGAGCCCTTCCGCTTAACGACCTTTCCCGCCTTCTTGGTCTCCCTTTGGTTAGGAGCTGCTCTTAGAACTTTTCCATTCTTGCCCTTTCTGACGTTTGGCAGGGAAGGAGTGTCAGTTTCGAAGAGGTGGACGCAAAAACTGCTGTTGGTTGACACTGACATTTTGCAAACCTTCTTCCCCACCTTCTTTTTTTTTTCACCTCCTTCTCCTCTCCAACCACCACTTTCTTCTTTTCAAGACTCACCTCATTCGAATGGACAACATCCTCCTCCTCCAAGTTTTCTTCATCAAAATTTATCTTCCTTATACTCCTGTCCTTCACCACCTTCATTGCTTCATCAGGCCTCTTCTTCCTCTCCTCCTCCACCTCCTCCCTCCTCTTTCACTCCTCCTTCTCTTCTTCTCCCTCTCCTCCTTCACCTCCTCCCTCCTCTTTCACTCCTCCTCCTCTTCTTCTCCCTCTCCTCCTCCACCTCCTCCTCCTCTTTCACTCCTCCTCCTCTTCTTCTCCCTCTCCTCCTCCACCTCCTCCCTCCTCTTTCACTCCTCCTCCTCTTCTTCTCCCTCTCCTCCTCCACCTCCTCCTCCTCTTTCACTCCTCTTCCTCTTCTTCTCCCTCTCCTCCTCCACCTCCTCCTCCTCTTTCACTCCTCCTCCTCTTCTTCTCCCTCTCCTCCTCCACCTCCTCCCTCCTCTTTCACTCCTCCTCCTCTTCTTCTCCCTCTCCTCCTCCACCTCCTCCTCCTCTTTCACTCCTCTTCCTCTTCTTCTCCCTCTCCTCCTCCACCTCCTCCCTCCTCTTTCACTCCTCCTCCTCTTCTTCTCCCTCTCCTCCTCCACCTCCTCCCTCCTCTTTCACTTCTCCTCCTCTTCTTCTCCCTCTCCTCCTCTTTCACTCCTCCTCCTCTTCTTCTTCCTCTCCTCCTCCACCTCCTCCCTCCTCTTTCACTCCTGCTCCTCTTCTTCTCCCTACCCTCCTCCACCTCCTCCCTCTTCTCTCACTCCTCTCTCACTCCTCTTCTTCTCCCTCTCCTCCTCCACCTCCTCCTCCTCCTCTTTCACTCCTCTTCCTCTTCTTCTCCCTCTCCTCCTCCACCTCCTCCTCCTTTTTCACTCCTCCTCCTCTTCTTCTCCCTCTCCTCCTCCACCTCCTCCCTCCTCTTTCACTCCTCCTCCTCTTCTTCTCCCTCTCCTCCTCCACCTCCTCCTCCTCTTTCACTCCTCTTCCTCTTCTTCTCCCTCTCCTCCTCCACCTCCTCCCTCCTCTTTCACTCCTCCTCCTCTTCTTCTCCCTCTCCTCCTCCACCTCCTCCCTCCTCTTTCACTTCTCCTCCTCTTCTTCTCCCTCTCCTCCTCTTTCACTCCTCCTCCTCTTCTTCTCCCTCTCCTCCTCCACCTCCTCCCTCCTCTTTCACTCCTGCTCCTCTTCTTCTCCCTCTCCTCCTCCACCTCCTCCCTCCTCTTTCACTCCTTCTCCTCTTCTTCTTCCTCTCCTCCTCCACCTCCTCCCTCCTCTCTCACTCCTCTCTCACTCCTCTTCTTCTCCCTCTCCTCCTCCACCTCCTCCTCCTCCTCTTTCCCTCCGAGGCACTCGCCACCTGGATGAACCTCTGCAACGGCTCCTTGAAGTCCACTGGAGTGCCCCGCTAGAACGCCTTGAACTCTGTCCATCCTTCCCCTTTTTATCCTCACTTCCTCTTTCCACTTTATGCCCACTCCCACTCTCTCTTGCATCCTCACTTCCTCTTTCCACTTCATGCCCACTCCCACTCTCTCTTGCATCCT
The DNA here is from genome assembly GCA_943735955.1 of Piscicola geometra. NCBI lineage: Eukaryota > Metazoa > Annelida > Clitellata > Hirudinida > Piscicolidae > Piscicola > Piscicola geometra. The sequence goes on along the minus strand of OX030966.1, from coordinate 133,947 downwards.
CACTTCCTCTTTCCACTTTATGCCCACTCCCACTCTCTCTTGCATCCTCACTTCCTCTTTCCACTTTATGCCCACTCCCACTCTCTCTTGCATCCTCACTTCCTCTTTCCACTTTATCCCCACTCCCACTCTCTCTTGCATCCTCACTCCCTCTTTCCACTTCATCCCCACTCCCACTCTCTCTTGCATCCTCACTTCCTCTTTCCACTTTATCCCCACTCCCACTCTCTCTTGCATCCTCACTTCCTCTTTCCACTTTATCCCCAATCCCACTCTCTCTTGCATCCTCACTTCCTCTTTCCACTTTATCCCCACTCCCACTCTCTCTTGCATCCTCACTTCCTCTTTCCACTTCATCCCCACTCCCACTCTCTCTTGCATCCTCACTTCCTCTTTCCACTTTATCCCCACTCCCACTCTCTCTTGCATCCCCACTCCCACTCTCTCTTGCATCCTCACTTCCTCTTTCCACTTTATGCCCACTCCCACTCTCTCTTGCATCCTCACTTTCTCTTTCCACTTTATCCCCACTCCCACTCTCTCTTGCATCCTCACTTCCTCTTTCCACTTTATGCCCACTCCCACTCTCTCTTGCATCCTCACTTCCTCTTTCCACTTTATGCCCACTCCCACTCTCTCTTGCATCCTCACTTCCTCTTTCCACTTTATCCCCACTCCCACTCTCTCTTGCATCCTCACTTCCTCTTTCCACTTTATGCCCACTCCCACCCTCTCTTGCATCCTCACTTCCTCTTTCCACTTTATGCCCACTCCCACCCTCTCTTGCATCCTCACTTCCTCTTTCCACTTTATCCCCACTCCCACTCTCTCTTGCATCCTCACTTCTTCTTTCCACTTCATCCCCACTCCCACTCTCTCTTGCATCCTCACTTCCTCTTTCCACTTTATGCCCACTCCCACTCTCTCTTGCATCCTCACTTCCTCTTTCCACTTTATCCCCACTCCCACTCTCTCTTGCATCCTCACTTCCTCTTTCCACTTTATCCCCACTCCCACTCTCTCTTGCATCCTCACTTCCTCTTTCCACTTTATCCCCACTCCCACTCTCTCTTGCATCCTCACTTCCTCTTTCCACTTTATCCCCACTCCCACTCTCTCTTGCATCCTCACTTCCTCTTTCCACTTTATCCCCAATCCCACTCTCTCTTGCATCCTCACTTCCTCTTTCCACTTTATGCCCACTCCCACTCTCTCTTGCATCATCACTTCCTCTTTCCACTTTATCCCCACTCCCACTCTCTCTTGCATCCTCACTTCCTCTTTCCACTTTATCCCCACTCCCACTCTCTCTTGCATCCTCACTTCCTCTTTCCACTTTATCCCCACTCCCACTCTCTCTTGCATCCCCACTCCCACTCTCTCTTGCATCCTCACTTCCTCTTTCCACTTTATCCCCACTCCCACTCTCTCTTGCATCCTCACTTCCTCTTTCCACTTTATCCCCACTCCCACTCTCTCTTGCATCCTCACTTCCTCTTTCCACTTTATGCCCACTCCCACTCTCTCTTGCATCCTCACTTCCTCTTTCCACTTTATCCCCACTCCCACTCTCTCTTGCATCCTCACTTCCTCTTTCCACTTTATGCCCACTCCCACTCTCTCTTGCATCCTCACTTCCTCTTTCCACTTTATCCCCACTCCCACTCTCTCTTGCATCCTCACTTCCTCTTTCCACTTTATCCCCACTCCCACTCTCTCTTGCATCCCCACTCCCACTCTCTCTTGCATCCTCACTTCCTCTTTCCACTTTATCCCCACTCCCACTCTCTCTTGCATCCTCACTTCCTCTTTCCACTTTATGCCCACTCCCACTCTCTCTTGCATCCTCACTTCCTCTTTCCACTTTATCCCCACTCCCACTCTCTCTTGCATCCCCACTCCCACTCTCTCTTGCATCCTCACTCCCTCTTTCCACTTTATGCCCCTCCCACTCTCTCTTGCATCCTCACTTCCTCTTTCCACTTTATGCCCACTCCCACTCTCTCTTGCATCCTCACTTCTTCTTTCCACTTTATGCCCACTCCCACTCTCTCTTGCATCCTCACTTTCTCTTTCCACTTTATCCCCACTCCCACTCTCTCTTGCATCCTCACTTCCTCTTTCCACTTTATTCCCACTCCCACTCTCTCTTGCATCCTCACTTCCTCTTTCCACTTTATGCCCACTCCCACTCTCTCTTGCATCCTCACTTCCTCTTTCCACTTTATGCCCACTCCCACTCTCTCTTGCATCCTCACTTCCTCTTTCCACTTTATCCCCACTCCCACTCTCTCTTGCATCCTCACTTCCTCTTTCCACTTTATGCCCACTCCCACTCTCTCTTGCATCCTCACTTCCTCTTTCCACTTTATGCCCACTCCCACTCTCTCTTGCATCCTCACTTCCTCTTTCCACTTTATGCCCACTCCCACTCTCTCTTGCATCCTCACTTCCTCTTTCCACTTTATCCCCACTCCCACTCTCTCTTGCATCCTCACTTCCTCTTTCCACTTTATGCCCACTCCCACTCTCTCTTGCATCCTCACTTCCTCTTTCCACTTTATCCCCACTCCCACTCTCTCTTGCATCCCCACTCCCACTCTCTCTTGCATCCTCACTCCCTCTTTCCACTTTATGCCCCTCCCACTCTCTCTTGCATCCTCACTTCCTCTTTCCACTTTATGCCCACTCCCACTCTCTCTTGCATCCTCACTTCTTCTTTCCACTTTATGCCCACTCCCACTCTCTCTTGCATCCTCACTTTCTCTTTCCACTTTATCCCCACTCCCACTCTCTCTTGCATCCTCACTTCCTCTTTCCACTTTATCCCCACTCCCACTCTCTCTTGCATCCTCACTTCCTCTTTCCACTTTATCCCCACTCCCACTCTCTCTTGCATCCTCACTTCCTCTTTCCACTTCATCCCCACTCCCACTCTCTCTTGCATCCTCACTTCCTCTTTCCACTTTATCCCCACTCCCACTCTCTCTTGCATCCTCACTTCCTCTTTCCACTTTATGCCCACTCCCACTCTCTCTTGCATCCTCACTTTCTCTTTCCACTTTATGCCCACTCCCACTCTCTCTTGCATCCTCACTTTCTCTTTCCACTTTATCCCCACTCCCACTCTCTCTTGCATCCTCACTTCCTCTTTCCACTTTATCCCCACTCCCACTCTCTCTTGCATCATCACTTCCTCTTTCCACTTTATCCCCACTCCCACTCTCTCTTGCATCCCCACTCCCACTCTCTCTTGCATCCTCACTCCCTCTTTCCACTTTATGCCCCTCCCACTCTCTCTTGCATCCTCACTTCCTCTTTCCACTTTATGCCCACTCCCACTCTCTCTTGCATCATCACTTCCTCTTTCCACTTTATCCCCACTCCCACTCTCTCTTGCATCCCCACTCCCACTCTCTCTTGCATCCTCACTTCCTCTTTCCACTTTATGCCCACTCCCACTCTCTCTTGCATCATCACTTCCTCTTTCCACTTTATCCCCACTCCCACTCTCTCTTGCATCCCCACTCCCACTCTCTCTTGCATCCTCACTTCCTCTTTCCACTTTATGCCCACTCCCACTCTCTCTTGCATCCTCACTTCTTCTTTCCACTTTATGCCCACTCCCACTCTCTCTTGCATCCTCACTTTCTCTTTCCACTTTATCCCCACTCCCACTCTCTCTTGCATCCTCACTTCCTCTTTCCACTTTATGCCCACTCCCACTCTCTCTTGCATCCTCACTTCCTCTTTCCACTTTATGCCCACTCCCACTCTCTCTTGCATCCTCACTTCCTCTTTCCACTTTATCCCCACTCCCACTCTCTCTTGCATCCTCACTTCCTCTTTCCACTTTATGCCCACTCCCACTCTCTCTTGCATCCTCACTTCCTCTTTCCACTTTATCCCCACTCCCACTCTCTCTTGCATCCTCACTTCCTCTTTCCACTTTATCCCCACTCCCACTCTCTCTTGCATCCTCACTTCCTCTTTCCACTTTATGCCCACTCCCACTCTCTCTTGCATCCTCACTTCCTCTTTCCACTTTATGCCCACTCCCACTCTCTCTTGCATCCTCACTTCCTCTTTCCACTTTATGCCCACTCCCACTCTCTCTTGCATCCTCACTTCCTCTTTCCACTTTATGCCCACTCCCACTCTCTCTTGCATCCTCACTTTTTGGTTGCTCGTGTCGGCGTAACCGAAACGCTGGGCGAGGTCGAAAGAGATCGCCTCGAGACCACACTCGAACATGATGAGTCCCACTACTTCGTTTATGCTCTCAGAAACAGGCTTTTGTAGTGAGGCGCTTTGAGTTTGACTTGATACGTCTGTGTGCGTGTGTGTGTGTGTGTGTGTGTGTGTGTGTGTGTGTGTGTGTGTGTGTGTGTGTGTGTGTGTGTGTGTGTGTGTGTGTGTGTGTGTGTGTGTGTATGTGTGTGTGTGTGTGTGTGTGTGTGTGTGTGTGTGTGTGTGTGTGTGTGTGTGTGTGGTGTGTGTGTGTGTGTGTGTGTGTGTGTGTGTGTGTGTGTGTGTGTGTGTGTGTGTGTGTGTGTGTGTGTGTGTGTGTGTGTGTGTGTGTGTGTGTGTGTGTGTGTGTGTGTGTGTGTGTGTGTGTGTGTGTGTGTGTGTGTGTGTGTGTGTGTGTGTGTGTGTGTGTGTGTGTGTGTGTGTGTGTGTGTGTGTGTGTGTGTGTGTGTGTGTGTGTGTGTGTGTGTGTGTGTGTGTGTGTGTGTGTGTGTGTGTGTGTGTGTGTGTGTGTGTGTGTGTGTGTGTGTGTGTGTGTGTGTGTGTGTGTGTGTGTGTGTGTGTGTGTGTGTGTGTGTGTGTGTGTGTGTGTGTGTGTGTGTGTGTGTGTGTGTGTGTGTGTGTGTGTGTGTGTGTGTGTGTGTGTGTGTGTGTGTGTGTGTGTGTGTGTGTGTGTGTGTGTGTGTGTGTGTGTGTGTGTGTGTGTGTGTGTGTGTGTGTGTGTGTGTGTGTGTGTGTGTGTGTGTGTGTGTGTGTGTGTGTGTGTGTGTGTGTGTGTGTGTGTGTGTGTGTGTGTGTGTGTGTGTGTGTGTGTGTGTGTGTGTGTGTGTGTGTGTGTGTGTGTGTGTGTGTGTGTGTGTGTGTGTGTGTGTGTGTGTGTGTGTGTGTGTGTGTGTGTGTGTGTGTGTGTGTGTGTGTGTGTGTGTGTGTGTGTGTGTGTGTGTGTGTGTGTGTGTGTGTGTGTGTGTGTGTGTGTGTGTGTGTGTGTGTGTGTGTGTGTGTGTGTGTGTGTGTGTGTGTGTGTGTGTGTGTGTGTGTGTGTGTGTGTGTGTGTGTGTGTGTGTGTGTGTGTGTGTGTGTGTGTGTGTGTGTGTGTGTGTGTGTGTGTGTGTGTGTGTGTGTGTGTGTGTGTGTGTGTGTGTGTGTGTGTGTGTGTGTGTGTGTGTGTGTGTGTGTGTGTGTGTGTGTGTGTGTGTGTGTGTGTGTGTGTGTGTGTGTGTGTGTGTGTGTGTGTGTGTGTGTGTGTGTGTGTGTGTGTGTGTGTGTGTGTGTGTGTGTGTGTGTGTGTGTGTGTGTGTGTGTGTGTGTGTGTGTGTGTGTGTGTGTGTGTGTGTGTGTGTGTGTGTGTGTGTGTGTGTGTGTGTGTGTGTGTGTGTGTGTGTGTGTGTGTGTGTGTGTGTGTGTGTGTGTGTGTGTGTGTGTGTGTGTGTGTGTGTGTGTGTGTGTGTGTGTGTGTGTGTGTGTGTGTGTGTGTGTGTGTGTGTGTGTGTGTGTGTGTGTGTGTGTGTGTGTGTGTGTGTGTGTGTGTGTGTGTGTGTGTGTGTGTGTGTGTGTGTGTGTGTGTGTGTGTGTGTGTGTGTGTGTGTGTGTGTGTGTGTGTGTGTGTGTGTGTGTGTGTGTGTGTGTGTGTGTGTGTGTGTGTGTGTGTGTGTGTGTGTGTGTGTGTGTGTGTGTGTGTGTGTGTGTGTGTGTGTGTGTGTGTGTGTGTGTGTGTGTGTGTGGTGTGTGTGTGTGTGTGTGTGTGTGTGTGTGTGTGTGTGTGTGTGTGTGTGTGTGTGTGTGTGTGTGTGTGTGTGTGTGTGTGTGTGTGTGTGTGTGTGTGTGTGTGTGTGTGTGTGTGTGTGTGTGTGTGTGTGTGTGTGTGTGTGTGTGTGTGTGTGTGTGTGTGTGTGTGTGTGTGTGTGTGTGTGTGTGTGTGTGTGTGTGTGTGTGTGTGTGTGTGTGTGTGTGTGTGTGTGTGTGTGTGTGTGTGTGTGTGTGTGTGTGTGTGTGTGTGTGTGTGTGTGTGTGTGTGTGTGTGTGTGTGTGTGTGTGTGTGTGTGTGTGTGTGTGTGTGTGTGTGTGTGTGTGTGTGTGTGTGTGTGTGTGTGTGTGTGTGTGTGTGTGTGTGTGTGTGTGTGTGTGTGTGTGTGTGTGTGTGTGTGTGTGTGTGTCCCTCTAATAAATCGACCCTCTGGATGCATTTAACTTTCCCATCACATGTGTAAACAATTTGAAAGAGATGCATGGATAGATGGATGGATAGATGGATGGATGAATGGTTGGCTGGATGGATGGATGGATGGATGGATGGATGGATGGATGGATGGATGGATGGATGGATGGATGGATGGATGGATGGATGGATGGATGGATGGATGGATAGATGGATGGATGGATGGATGAATGGCTGGATGGATGGATGGATGGATGGATGGATGGATGGATGGATGGATGGATGGATGGATGGATGGATGGATGGATGGATGGATGGATGGATGGATGGATGGATGGATGGATGGATGAATGAATGAATAAATTGATGGATCAACGGCATCTTAATTGTAGCTAATGTGGCGTTGATGTAATCTTGATTCAGAAGTTGACGTGTCATTAATATTTTAATGATGATGATGATGATGATGACGACGATGATGATGATGATGACGATGATGATGATAACTGGTGTTGGTGGTGGTTTATCCGAAGATTTTTTATCCGGAAGTCTTTTTATCCGAAAGACTTTTTATCCGAAGACTTTTTATCCGGAAGACCTTTTATCCTTGAACCGGCATAGATATATGCTTTTTTCAAATAAATATAATTGCTAAATTTTAAAAAAAAAATTAAATTATAGCTCGTTTTATACCTTCACAGTGCCAGCAGTGGTCTGTGAAATAGCCTGCAAAACAGACTTTTCCACATTGATGAGGTACCTCACCTCCCACCACTCCATGCCATCCTCCTTTTCCTTCCTCAGGAGGAAGCAAGGAGGTGTTAATGATCTAATCATCATCACAACCATGTAATTGATCATCATTGCCATAAAAATTTAATTGATCATCATCAAAACCATGTTATTGCCCACTTCAGCATTTGAAGTTATCATCTGTCTTGAGTCAAGTCTCAAAAAGAATCTAGCATCATCATCATCACCACCACCATCATCATTACAACCATCACCATCAAAATCATCATCTTTACAGCCAACATCATCACCATCCATCACAACCATCTCCATCACAACCATCATTATCACAACCATCATTATCACAACCATCATTATCACAACCATCATTATCACAACCATCATTATCACAACCATCATTATCACAACCATCATTATCACAACCATATCACAACCATCATTATCACAACCATCATTATCACAACCATCATTATCACAACCATCACCATCACAACCATCTCCATCACAAGCAGTAGCTTTCTTTTTGTTTAATACTTAGTAACTTTTTAACATTTACATTTTTATAACTAATAAGTTAAGCTTTAAAGAAATAATCGCAAAACAAATTTTTAACAATTATTTGCCATGACATTCTTAGTTAATTTAAATATCCAAATTTGTATAACTCATTATTTAACCTTTAAAAAGATAATCACAAATAAAATGTAAAATTTTATATTTATTTTTGATTACCCCCTCCCCCCCCAGCATAGCATCTTTGGTGAGTGGCAGTGTGCTAGTGCTAGAGACCGACCGAAACAGATATTTTTATTTCGGCCGAAACCGAAATTAGGCCGAAATTAAAATCCAATTTTTGGCCGAAACCGAAATTAAGCAGAAATTGAATATCAAATTTCGGCCGAAACCGAAATTAAACTGAAATTGTAAGCAGATTTTCGGCCGAAACCGAAGCCGAAACCGAAATGTTTTCCAACTTTTATTAAAAATGAAAAAATAGGATTTAATGATGACAATGCCAGTTTAATAAGTAAAGCCAAACAAGCGTATATTTTAAGCAAAAAAAAAAGTTTTTCAAAAAATTTTTTTTGTTGTTGTTGACAGGCTTTGCTTTGGTCAGACTGACATTTTGTAAAAAACTTCCAAATAGGATTCAACGACATTCTCACAATTTATTTTAAAATTAATTAATCGAAGCCAAGTCTTCTCGCTCTTTCGACTTATATACAGTGTTTTTCAAAGCATGGATATCTAGAATTCCACATGCTTGTATATCTTATTCGAATAATGTGTGTGTGTGTGTGTGTGTGTGTGTGTGTGTGTGTGTGTGTGTGTGTGTGTGTGTGTGTGTGTGTGTGTGTGTGTGTGTGTGTGTGTGTGTGTGTGTGTGTGTGTGTGTGTGTGTGTGTGTGTGTGTGTGTGTGTGTGTGTGTGTGTGTGTGTGTGTGTGTGTGTGTGTGTGTGTGTGTGTGTGTGTGTGTGTGTGTGTGTGTGTGTGTGTGTGTGTGTGTGTGTGTGTGTGTGTGTGTGTGTGTGTGTGTGTGTGTGTGTGTGTGTGTGTGTGTGTGTGTGTGTGTGTGTGTGTGTGTGTGTGTGTGTGTGTGTGTGTGTGTGTGTGTGTGTGTGTGTGTGTGTGTGTGTGTGTGTGTGTGTGTGTGTGTGTGTATGTGTGTGTGTGTGTTTGTGTGTGTGTGTGTGTGTACCTCTAATAAATCGACCCTCTGGATCTTTGCCAAAGATGCATTTAACTTTCCCATCACATCTAATAGATATCTAATAAAGATGAGAATCGAACCAAAACTTAATAATTCGAGTTCGATTGAGGATATACAGATACTTACTTTTGACAATAACATTTTTTAAACAAATGTTTTGTTAAATATTATCATTGAATGTATCCCAATTTACTTAAATATCAAATACATAATTGTTGTTCCAGATGCTTGTATATGTTATTCGAATAATTAGTTTGATGACATCCATAAATCAATCAACCACGATAACTAATAGATATCTAATAGAGAATCGAATCCGAAGTTAATAGTTCGATTGAGGATACAGATATATCAGATAAACTACATAAATAAATAAAAATTTCGGGTTTTCGGTAAATATGAGATCCATTTCGGCCGAAACCGAAATTGAGCCGAAATTACAAAATTATTTTCGGCCGAAACCGAAAAATGGCCGAAATTGTAAAATTAGATTCGGCCGAAACCGAAAAATGGCCGAAACTAAGAAAATTGGCAATTTCGGCGCCGAAACCGAAACCGAACCGAATTTCGGTCGGTCTCTAGCTAGTGCCCAGTTGCTCAAGAAGGAATTTTTTGTGTTCATGTTTGACAGAAAAAAACTTGTGTTTCTTTACGTAACATCTTTTATGCAAAAAAAAGTTTTTTTTAAATAAATGAGCGATAATGTTTGTTGAAAGCTTTTAGTGCATGGTTGAAGAAATCATTATTGCACATTACAACAAGAAAAGAATGATCGGTGGGGTATTATAAAGAAACGAAAATGAATACATTTATTTTTTAATTCTTATATATGTACATGAATATATTCATAGTAAAAAAAGTTTAGTATTGAATATGCTTGCTAACTTTAATTTATATTTCGTGTTCTGTTTATTTATTCTATTCACGAAATAAATCAAATAATTAATAGGGAAAATAATTGTGCACCTTCATTATAAAACGCTAAAATTTCGATTTTTCTATCAATATTTTATGAAAAAGTTTTGGAATAGTTATTTCAATTACTATTCTTAGAATTCTTTCATTTAGGAAACTGTAAAAATCAAATAAGTGAGGGAATCAAAAAAACACATTAAACATTTTTATTGCTGTTTTATCTTTTTTAAAACAAATTAATGTGTTAGCTCCTTATATATTTATATATATTTTAAAAGTTTTTTTTTTTTAACTTCTTTTACTTCTTAATGTCCGTACATTGCTTCATACGTCTTTTATATAACGATGGAGCTTTGTCGCTAGAATAAATAAAATATTCATAGTCTTGTGATTTATTTTTAAATATCTTGATTTCTTTCGAAAAGCGTTGGTAGGAAGGACTTGTAGCAGTAAATAACTTCTCTGCAGGTAGCTTGAAGACAGGTATGGATATTTAAATCATCATAAAATTTACGCTTAGTGTAGGTTGAATGGTGAAACCTAAGAGCGAATGAATTGCTTTCGAGATAGGTGATTTGATTTTATTTACAAAAGGGCGACAACCACCCAGTCACGAGAAAGTAAAAGAAAAACAGACTTTTTGTCGTTATCTTAGGAAGTTTGAGCTGATATTTATAAATCGTTTGTATATTTAGCGGTGGTATTTCGAAAATAATGTTTTAGTTTTTTTTAGTAATTAGCGTATTATTAATATTGAAAATGTTAAATATTAAAAAAATTGTCTCGAAGTTTAGTTTTTTCTAGCGATTAAACTTTCAATGACTTTTAGTAAAAATTAATTGATTTATTTATTTCTGAACATTTTATTGATATTTTAAAATATTTTTTATTTTTATATTAATATATATTCTTTTATTACTTAAACTCATGTTTTACTTCTCCATTTAATCATTTATTTCAATATTTCAAAACAGTTGTCACGATATTCATAATTTCACTAATTAAATGTAAATGATACAAATGCACCAATGACGGACACCAAATTATATAATTAATACTGATTAGATGGAAATCGACTGCAATAAATTCGATGAATAAAAATTCGAGTTTAAAATAAAATCAACAAATCAATAACGGAGAAGGTATCGAAAATATCTTTTAATCATTCGTGAGTGACTAATAACTTGATGTTTGCATCCACCCTCCTACTCCAGCGTAACTCCTCTCCTCATCTAGTGTATTATTATCATTCTTGTGGTATATATTATTTTTGTTGTTGTTGTTAATATGGTTGTTTCCAGTTGCATGAGCACCACTAAGGCGAGTGTCATTGTTGTCGCAGGAGCCATTAAGACACTTTCAGCGCTACCTGGGTGCTTACATACTGTGTTGTCACTACTATTATTATTTTTTTATTATTGCGGTTGTTTTTGGTGATATAATTTGTAATAGTAGTAGTAGTAGTAGTAATAGTAGCTGTAGATGCAGTACAATTAGTATTTCCATTGTGGATTGTGTTGTTGTTCATCTTATCTGCATTATTGGCTGAATCAATTTAAGTTTCATTACTTCTGGCACTGTCGTTATCATCGGCATTGTATAGCACTTGGTTGTTGCAGGCGAGGTCGTTATTGAAAGGGAGATTCTCAACATCGTGAACAACAAATTTTCCCGCCACACTTGAGGAGTTTGTCTTGAAGTTTGTAGTGAGGGAGGGCGTGTCAGAGAGAATTGCTGCTGTTGCACTGTTGTTTGCTTGCTTGTGTGCGTGGAAGGTGCTGTTGTTTGCTTGCTTGTGTGCGTGGAGGGTGCTGTCTACACGTTCTCGTTTTCATTTCATTTTTATATTTATATTTGACTTTATCAGGATGTTATCGTTATATGTTATTATTGAAAATTTAAATTATTTCTTAAATCTAAAAAACTGCAAACTTTGTCATATCGATTTTCCCGTAGCCTCTTTCCTAAAACCTCACCGATTCCTTCAGCCATCTCGGTGACTTCCTCTTCTCGTCTTGTCGAGAGGTTTTGTCACGAAGTTTCTATGTTTATGAAGAGCTCATGATTAATAATTAATTAATTAATCATTAATCATTAATTAATTGTGGAGACGTCAGTGTACAGTGTACACTTGTAGCTACTCTGGGCGAGAATCGTCTGAAACTAGAAACGTCTGCATTTTAAGAGATGGGATGTTTATAAACATACAACTTTTACAAATATTTTAAAAAGTAAAATTTTGTAAATATTCATAAATTTAAAATTGTTTATATTTTGTTAAAACTAATTTAATCTAATTTTTTTATAGTTTTAAAAGTGAATTGAGACACAATGTATTGATATTCGCAATCAATCAATCAATCAAATAGATTTCTATAGCGCTCTTTATTCAAATTCAAGAGCGCTCGTAAATAAATTTGTCGAACAGATATGTCTTCAGATCCTTACGAAAAGTAAATAATGATTTAGAAGTAGTTAAATAAGGAGTTAATGAGTTCCAAATATATGGACCTGCATAATGGTAAGAACTAGGTAGTCGCACGGCTCTTTAAATATGCTAATTTTCAGGCTGTAGGTTCAAGCGATTTTTATGTGATCCCATAATAAAAGCATATCGAAACGTTCAGTAAATAAATATTGTGTTAACTTTTCTTTAAATGTTAAAAATTTTAATTTTAAGTATTTAAAAAAAAATTTTTAATAAATTTTTACATATTTACTTTTATAGTCTTTGTTTAGAGTCTTGCCTATATATACAGCAACAAGTGCTGTAGCGTTTTTGCTTCGGAAAGTGAGTGCTTTCAATTCTTTTCTTTGTAATTTCAATAAAATAGCAATTAATTAATTTTTCAATTTTATTTATACATTATTTTAAAACTTTCACTGCTTTAGAAATGCTTACTAGAACAGTCATGACAAGACATTTCTTAATTTTTTCAAAAGCGCGGCAACTAATTTCGACAACTAATTTCGATAACTAATTTCGATAATTAATTTGTTTTTTTTATACCAGGGTGAAGATTAACTATCCCTTTATATATTTTACAAATTTCGATGTTCTAGCACTTTTTGCAACAGAACAGCAAACCCGCCAAAATTATGCCAATAAGATCACTGTTTTATCAATCACGTGGCAACTAATTCAGTAAAGTGGTTTTTTTTTTTACTACAATGAAGATTAATCATTCTTTTTATATGATGTACAAATTTCGATGCTCTAGCCCTTTTTCCAACAGAACAGCAAACCCGCCAAAGATATGCCTATGTTACATACAGTTTTATTAATCACGTGGCAACTAATTCTGTAAAGTGGGTTTTTTTTCACTACAATGAAGATTAATCATTCTTTTATATGATGTAACAATTTCGATGTTCTAGCACTTTTTCCAACAGAACAGCAAACCCGCCAAAATTATGCCTATTTTGCATATTTCAATTAGATCACTTTTTTATCAATCACGTGGCAACTAAATCAGTAAAGTGGGTTTTTTTTTCACTGCAAAGAAGATTAATCATTCTTTTATATGATGTACAAATTTCGATGCTCTAGCCCTTTTTCCAACAGAACAGCAAACCCGCCAAAATTATGCCTATGTTGCATATTTAAAATTAGATTTTTTTAATCACGTGGCAATTAATATAGAAAAGTGGAGGCTTTTCCAACGGAAATAAAAATTTAATATATTTTTATATGATGTTGAAATTTCACTGTTCTAGTAACCATTCAAGCGTGTTATTTTTATATTATAATTGGTTACTTTCCCTTCTGACAGATCTCGACATTCATTTGCAATTTACCATGGAAGCGAAGAGTATTGAGTGTGCTGGTGCTTGTGCCTTGATGAATGAGAAGTTTGATTTAAGTGTTCATATTAAAAAGAATTTTTCAGAGCCATCAGATCCACTTCTGAATGGTTTTGTTTATTCTTTATTTTGTGAGTCTGCTAGTGGTAAGCAACGTCCCAATTGGGCTGAAGTATTAAGAAAAGTGCAGGGTAAGCACAGCTTTGGTGTTACTATTACTGCTGTAAGGGGTGAATTAGTTAAGGTTTATGAATGTGTACGTAGATTAAACTGGGAAAAAAATTTGAAAAAAAATTTGAGTGAATTAGTAGACTATCTTGCTATGCCATTTAGGTTTCAGCCAATAATAGCTTCATCTGGGTTAGGGTTAGATGCGACAAGTGCTGCTGAATCAGTTGCAAGTGTACCTGAATCAATTTTTGGTTCACTTGTAGCAGAATTATCCAGTACTTGTAAAGGTTGTGAATATCACAAAAAGGCTTCAGAGCGATCTAGTAAAGTAATTAGTCAATTAAGGAGTAGGATAAGAATGCTTTCAGGCATTGCAGAACAGAACAGAGTCCTGAAGCAGCAGTCAAAGAGAAGAAGGGCATCTTTGGACATGTGGAAGTCCAAGTACCAGCAGGAGAAAGAAAAAAAAATCAGTGATAATAGTTCAGTTGTAATTAAAAATCTTAAGATAAGTCAAACTTTACTTAGAAGGCGTAATATAGAAGCTAGGCTGAGAGATGCTAAGTTAATTAAAAGCCTTAATGAAAAAATAGGAAAGCTAACTAAGGAATTAAATTGTGCCCTGTCAGCTAACATGAAACAAACTAGTGATTTAGAGAATATAAGTGACCTGATTTTGGAAGCCGGTGAGAGATCCAAAGAAGTCAGCACTAAGTTAGCTAATTGCTATAGACCAGTTTTTAGAAAAACTGTTTATAAAGCTATTTTAAGTAATATGCCTGTAAGAAGCATAGGACCTAATTTTAATTATTTTACTAACTTTATTCATGGTATGAGCTTAAGTAATTTGCCGCACTTTTCCAATATTGCTAGGATGGCGTATGAGCCAGGCGTGCTTGCTCTGCTACAGTTAGGTGAGCAGCTGTATCATTGTGATACAGCTACATTAGCTCACGATGCCACCACTGTAGTGGACAAGCACATAATATATGTTTATTTAAGCATTCATGTTAATAATATAAATAAAGATTATGCTTTATCTGTAGGCAGACTTGCTGGTGGGTCAGCATCTGATAATGCTGACCAAATCAGTGCATCCCTAAGGGAAGCTGCCGAGATTTATGCGCATTATTTTAAACTCGAAGTGGCCCAAGTGCGATCTCACTTCCTTTCAAAGTTGAGATCGTGCGTCAGTGATAGGGCCCCAGTGAACAATCGGGTTCATCAGCTTTTAGTTGATGAGCTCCAGATTGATTTGCTGCAATTAAATTGTAATGTGCATCCCTTAGATGCGTTTGCATGCGAGGCCAGAAAGTGTCTGGCCTCGCTAGATCAATCCTTAGGTATCTCCGGAATTACAGGCAAGGAGGGCACGGCAATTTCCTTTCTGTACAACCTTTCCAAACTCAGGTGATTATAATTTTATTTTGTATTTTTTTTGAATTTCAGTACTTATAAATTTAGAAATTGTAAAAAATTATTAAATTTTTTTGCAGACACAACTATAAGGGGGAGCCAGTTGCCTTTATGGCTTATCTGAGAGCCAAAAAGGTGGTTCCAGGTATATTTCTCCGATACGTTGGCAACCGCCTGCACCTCATGTTCCACATGGCAGGCGTTGCCATCCAGCACAAAGAATTAATACGCGGATTCCTCACCAGGTATATATTATCATTAATGCTATAATTTTCATGAAATTATATATTTCAACTATTTATTTTAATTTTTCTCTTGACAGTTGCAACCGTAAAAGCGATGTGACCAAGGCCCTGTGGGAGGGACTCAACGAACCAAGAACAATGGTGCAACTTCAGGCCCTTGGTTTGGTTGGGAAAATCCTCACAGGGCCTTGGATGACCCATGTTTATGGAAACAGTCACAACCTCTCCAATCTTGAAATGGTAATAATATAATTAATTTGTTTCATATCACATCCATACATAATATTTTATATATATTTATTTCAATCCTTAAAATCAATACAGGTACCATCATTCAAGATTGCTGTAAAGAAGATTTCAGAGCTGAAAAAGAATCCAGAAGAAATAATGAAGATGAAGAAAGACATATTTGGGCAGCCGTTGAAAGAAGATGAAGTATACAAGGCTCTGGTAACCTTCAACAGTCAAGAGAATATATTGCCAGAGATATTAAGCTCAATCATGGAGGCCACAGGACAGGTGATGGAGCGGCAGTTGGATAGGTATCTTGAAGGAGATCTGTCCTGTCCCTCTGCTGAAATGCTGATGGACACTCGCTCAGCTCCAGTACATAATATTCACGCAGGTATAAACTTCGTTCACTTGCTTTATTATACTCTGTTATAACTTAATTTAATTTTTTTAATGAATTTATAATTAACATTTTAGTGTCCTATTCATTATCTTATCTAAACCATTCATGCAGAGAGGGCCTTGGGTATGGTAGACTACTTTATAAGAAGATCTCCATATGTAACAATGGGTTTTATAGAGGGTAAGGTAAGGGCTAAACTAAATGGTACATTGGAGTGGTTGGACCAGAAAAGCCAAGAAGAACAAGAGTCGTTCATCAATTATGCAATGAAGACAGCCGCAAAGATGAGAAAGGTCAGAAGGGTAAAAGAAGCAACGGTTGACATGGACATCTTGGAGAGAAGAAGGATAGGCATGAAGAAGACAGAAGATAAAGAAAGAAAGAAGACGGAGAAGATGGTTTTAACTCTAATGAACAATGATGGATCAACTGATGATCCATTATTTGATGGTCAAAGCAGTAGGGAAAAGTTTTTTATAAGAAGAATATTGAGGGGGGAGTCCTTAGTTGGTGAATTAATAATACAAAAGTGGGAGGATGGTAAAGAAACAGAATACTTCGGCAGAATACAAGACAGGAAGAGGGGTAAAAAGGACGTCTTTACCATAAGCTATTGGACAACAGATGAAGAAAATGCTATCGACTGCGACCTTCCAGCGGCCAGCTTCATCACGGACATGATTAATGGAGACATTCGTTTAGATATTTGAACGAACTTACTTTCTCGATTTGTTTTATTTGTGTGCTAATATTCCATTGATTGTCAGGTCGGGTTCAGAACCTGCTACTAGTACCACGTATCCTAGTACAACCTGTGTCGTGGTCGGGTCGTCGGCGACTAAACCGGCAAGCCCACCATCTTGTTCTGAGAAATCGGACTTTTTGGTGTGGATGAAAAATTAGCACACAACTAAGACGTTGTTCCATTGATTGTGTCATTTTTGATAATAAAAAACAAAAAAACGTCTTTAATTTCTTTTATTTTTTAAATCAAGAAATTTAATTATTATATATAACAAAATAAAGCGTGAATTATTTAAATACAAACCACACACTCGTATAAGAACGCATCACACAACTAAGACGTTGTTCCATTGATTGTGTCATTTTTGATAATAAAAAACAAAAAAAACGTCTTTTTAATTTTTTTTATTTTTTAAATCAAGAAATTTAATTATTATATATAACAAAATAAAGCGTGAATTATTTAAATACAAACCACACACTCGTACAAGAACGCATCACTCAACTAAGACGTTGTTCCATTGATTGTGTCATTTTTGATAATAAAAAACAAAAAAAACGTCTTTTTAATTTCTTTTATTTTTTAAATCAAGAAATTTAATTATTATATATAACAAAATAAAGTGTGAATTATTTAAATACAAGCCACACACTCGTATAAGAACGCATCACACTTTTTTTGCCTTATACAATGTTAAACTACCCAAGTAAATTTAAACTTTTAAATGTCTCTATCTTCATTATTAATAATCGCTTTGTAATATATTTGGTATATTTTTTCACGTTTTAAACTTCTTTTTCCAAAAATAATAATTTAATTTCCGAAAAGTTAAAATAAAAAATCCGTGCAACTACCACTAATACTACTACCACTACTACTACTACTACTACCACTACTACTACTCCTACTACTACCACTAATACTACTACTACTACCACTAATACTACTACTACTACCACTACTACTACTACTACTACTACTACCACTAATACTACTACTACTACCACTACTACTACTACTACTATTACTACTACTACTAATACTACTAATACTACCACTATGGCTACTACTACCACCACTACAACTACTACTACTACTACTACTACTACTACTTCTACTACTACTAGTACTTCTACTACTACTACTACTACTGCTACTACTACTACTACTACTACTACTACTACTACTACTTCTACTACTTCTTCTACTACTTCTACTACTACTACTACTACTACTACTACTACTACTACTACTACTACTACTACTACTATTACTACTACTTCTACTACTTCTTCTACTACTTCTACTACTACTATTACTACTACTACTACTACTACTACTACTACTACTACTACTACTAGTACTACTACTACTACTACTACTACTACTACTTCTACTACTACTACTACTACTACTACTACTACTACTACTACTACTTCTACTACTTCTTCTACTACTACTACTACTACTACTACTACTACTACTACTACTACTACTACTACTACTACTACTACTACTACTACTATTACTACTACTTCTACTACTTCTTCTACTACTTCTACTACTACTACTACTACTACTACTACTACTACTACTACTACTACTACTAGTACTACTACTACTACTACAACTACTACTGCTACTACTACTACTACTACTACTACTACTACTACTACTGCTACTAGGAGGGACAGGGGTAGAGGCTCTGATATCAGCTGTCTTGTGCGAAACAGTCTATCAAGCTGATGTGGTGACACTCGGCAGGTTATTATTATTATTTATGTTTTTATTCTATCATTATCATCACTTCTATCATTATGATGGGGGTGATGATGATATTTGTTATTAATTTCGAAATAAGAATTTGTGTTGCTTTAATCATAATAGTTATCAATTGCATTCTCTCATTTACTAGTAAGGTATTTCTTTTTTTTCCTTATCACCATCATCACCGCCAACATCATCATCATCATCATCACCATCATCACCGCCAACATCATCATTATCACCATCATCACCGCCAACATCATCATCATCATCATCACCATCATCACCGCCAACATCATCATCATCATCATCACCATCATCACCGCCAACATCATCATTATCACCATCATCACCGCCAACATCATCATCATCATCATCACCATCATCACCGCCAACATCATCATCATCATCATCACCATCATCACCGCCAACATCATCATTATCACCATCATCACCGCCAACATCATCATCATAATCACCTTCATCACCATCATTATCATTATCATTACCACCATCATCATCATAATCATCATCATCATCACTCCCACCACTATCTCACTATTATCATCATCATCATCACTCCCTTTATCTTTATACCCTTATTATCATCACCACCTCAATCATCATCATCACCACCACCACCACCTCCATCATCATCACCACCACCATCATCATCACCACCACCTCCATCATCATCATTATCACCACCACCTCCATCATCATCACCACCACCACAGGTCATCCCTCACGGCATCGTCTCTTCCAAAACTCTTGCTTGCTCCAAGGCTGCGACTGATGTTCTCAAGAGAGGTGCTGATGGTGATGATGATGATAGTTTTGGTAATGATGTTTTGGTTTAAAAAAACTATTGCTTCCACTACTACCACCACTACTGATACTACTACCAACACTACTACTACTACTACTGCCACTATTACTAATACTACTACCACTAATACTACTACCACTACTACTACTACTACTACTACTACCACTACTACTACTCCTACTACTACCACTAATACTACTACTACTACCACTAATACTACTACTACTACCACTACTACTACTACTACTACTACTACCACTAATACTACTACTACTACCACTACTACTACTACTACTACTACTACTACTACTACTACTACTACTACTACTACTACTAATACTACTAATACTACCACTATGGCTACTACTACCACTACTACTACTACTACTACTACTACTACTACTAATACTACTAATACTACCACTATGGCTACTACTACCACCACTACAACAACTACTACTACTACTACTACTACTACTTCTACTACTACTAGTACTTCTACTACTACTACTACTACTACTGCTACTACTACTACTACTACTACTACTACTACTACTACTACTACTACTACTACTACTTCTACTACTTCTTCTACTACTTCTACTACTACTACGCACACGAGCACTCACACACACACACCTACATCACATACACGCACACACAAAATTGAAATTGAAAAAATATATATTTCCTTGCTTTAAACTTGTTCATCTCTCACAAACAACAACCTCCTAGAAACTAATCGAGAGCAAGAATTCTTCGTACCAAAACGCCATGGAGTCGGTGGGCAAACAGACGTCCGACAGCAGCGACCTGTCCTTCAAGTCGGCCCTCAGCTTCGAATTCAAGACTCGAGACGATAGGGGCCAGCTGAGAGACCCGCCTCTGAAGGCCTTCCCCTCGCCCGAGCAGAGGAAGAAGAACCTTTTGTTCGCGCAGAAGAACGCGAAGGCCGAAGAGAAAGCAGCTGAAACTCGATGTAGACTTTTGGTTTCTTATTAATTCTTGCAGACTTATTTCGAAGTATCTTTCATTTAATCTTGAACGGCTTAATACCTTCTAATCATGAACTATTTGTTTCTCGAGCTATTTTCAATCGCCAAACAACAACATCCTCAGCACAACAACAACAACAACATCCTCAGCACAACAACAACAACAACCTTCTCAGCTCAACAACACCACAGTCTCGAAGAACATGAGCAAGTTCCTGCGCAAGAACGAATCTCACTTCTGGAAGGCCAAGTACTTGCACCTCGACTCGCACATCAAGACGCCACCAGAACCCGCCAAAGCAACGAGCCCCTTCGAGTCGACAAGCGGTCAGGACATTCTCGGCTCGAAACTCCTGATGGAGGGCTACAAGTGCTACATGGGCAAGTACCACTGTCCCAACTGGTCCGCCCCGCTGCCTGTTCAGACCAACCTTACTCACTCCGACCCGTCCGTTTCCGACCTCAAAGACCTCAACTACTGCGTGCCTCACTACGCCGCGTACAGCAAAGGCCTCGACTGCCACTCGATCATCAGCGATCATACTCCGCTGAAGCCCGCTCACGAGCGAGACGAGCAGGACGCCACGCATATATTCCGGCGACACATCGAGAAGAAGTTCGGCAAGGACGGCTTCAGTCCGGAGAACTCGATAAAGCGGCCGGAGGAGGCGAGGGACGACCGCAAAGTGGACGACTGGGCAGCCATGGTGCAGCTCGACAAGTCGCTCGATGTGATGATCTCGCCTGTGATGCTCGAGGCTTTTAATAGGTGTGTGTGTGAGTTATAACAAACAATTAATAAGAATGAGGTATGGAAATAAATAAATGAATAATAGTAATAATAACAATAATAATAATGAACATAAATTCTCGTAGTAACTGTCAAAAACTCAATAAATTCTATCGCCACTTCAACCACAACCATCACCACAACCGTCACCATCACTATAGCCACCACCACCACAACCACTACAACCACCACAACAACCACCACCACAACCACCACTACAACTATCACCACCACAACCACTACACCACCACCACTACAACTATAACCACCACAACTACAACTATAACAACCACCACTCCTCGAAGGTACATCGACTCAATAATGCCTTCTCTGGCGAACATGCACCCCTCCTCGATCATCGACCTCCTGCACTTCAACTGCCTCAGCACCCTCTCCAACCAGGAAGACAAGAACACCACGCTCACGTCTTGTCTCGACGCCTTCGCCGAAACAGCCGAGGTGACGAAGACGATCGATAAGTACCAGTGCGAAAACCTCCATGTGAAGGTCAACTTGCCGCAGGTTCGTGTGGCTCTCGTGTGGGTTTTGTGTGGCTCTCGTGTGGCTCTCGTGTGGGTTTCGTGTGGGTCTCGTGTGGGTCTCGTGTGGGTTTTGGGGGGTCTCGTGTGGGTTTTGGGTGGGTAAGGTGGGGTTTTTTGTTTGTGTTATGTTTATTTTGGCTGGAATTTAGTGATTTATTCTTCAGTTTTTATTTTTCTCATTAACTCATTTCATTCGATTGACGCCTCGATATTTATTAACGACAACAGTTTCATCCATGAAAATGCAAAATGCTTCAAAACTCAACAGCAACAATAACAACTGACTACCTCCCAGACACCATCACCGCCTGTAACAACGACAACAACAACCACACAGATAAACGTATCTCTCCTACAAGTTTGTTCTGTCAACGGCAAACTATTGAAGGCGAACAAAGCCTCCGACCACACCTCCGTCGCCCTCCTCACCGTCAGCTTCAACAACTCCACCCTCAACTTCTTCCACAACGCCGAAATCAGAACCACTTCGACCATCCTCATGTCCAATGTCAAGGACCCCGCGAACAAAAAGTTTGCCGCCATTTTCAATATTTATAATTTTAAGGGCCTTGGTACGACCACACACAACATTGAAGTGCAGAAAATAATCACAACAAACCACACTTCAACACACCACACTCGACCACACAACAACACTCGACCACTCAACAAAACACAACACTCGAACACACAATCCACGCCACACAGACCACGCCACACAGACCACACCACACAAAGCATACTACACAAGACACAAAGAAACCACACAAAGCACCCACCGACCCACCCACAAGGAACCACGAACTGTCGCTCTTCGACGGCAACCTCACGATGATGAACATCGGCAACCGCATCGGAGTCGGCAAGCGCAAGATGGCTGACCTCCGCAACCGCCTCAAGAACACGAACACTTGCATCGTCAAGTGCAAAACCTTCTCGGAGAGTCGCAAGACCGATATGGTGCTGCAGGTGCCCAGTGGGCTGGGAGGGGGCAGGAGGGTGGCGGGGGTGGTGGAGGTGGTGATGATGGTGGGAGAGGGGTTTGGGGTGGTGTGGTGGTGGTGGTGAAGATGATGATGATGATGATGATAGAACTATAAATACTAATTATAATCATATGAAAAAAGTATTGCTAATAGTAATACTAAAAAGCGATTATCACACGTCATATGAGGATAAAATGATGACAAAAGCACCCTGATGTCCACCACTCCAACACGCACGCAGGTGAAGCTGTCTCAGATGCACGTTCAACTGCGCAGGTCTAAACAACTTTCGGCTGACCTTGAGGCCGACCCGGTGACCTTCACTTCGATTCCTCCCTCCTCCTCCAAGGTCTTCTTCCGCTTCAAGGGCGCCAAAGATGCATCCAATGAAGGCGATGATGATGATGATGTTGGTGGTGGTGGTGCTGGTAATGATGCTACTTTGTCGGTCCCCTACTCCTGGGACCTTTACAGGAAGGAGATGCATTTGAGCAGTCGAGGTGAAGTGTTTCTGTGTGTTTTGGTGTGTGTTTGTTGTTGATGTCGGTTTTTTGAGTTGTGAGTTTTGATATGCTTATTATTTATCTACACACACACACACACACACACACACACACACACACACACACACACACAAACACACACACACACACACACACACACACACACACACACACACACACACACACACACACACACACACACACACACACACACACACACACACACACACACACACACACACAAACACAGACACACACACACACACACACACACACACACACACACACACACACACACACACACACACACACACACACACACACACACACACACACACACACACACACACACACACAACACAGACACACACACACGCACACAGACGTATCAAGTCAAACTCAAAGCGCCTCACTACAAAAGCCTGTTTCTGAGAGCATAAACGAAGTAGTGGGACTCATCATGTTCGAGTGTGGTCTCGAGGCGATCTCTTTCGACCTCGCCCAGCGTTTCGGTTACGCCGACACGAGCAACCAAAACTTGAAGGAAGAAACCCCGTCCAAGGCGACCGTCACGCGCTCAGCTTCAAGTCCCGAAGTGGTCAACGACGGAAGACATCTTTCGCATGCCTTCCAGGAACGTTACAAGAGGAACTTCAACACCTCGTTGACCGGTGATTCCGACGGAAAGTCGAATCTGTCGAAGCGCAGTCGAGGGGCGTTCGGTTCGTTGCGATCGTTGGCGCACAACAAGCCTGAGGAGGGCGCGTTGAGGGGCGATGCGACCAGTGCCGCGCTCGAGATCAGACAGGTGTGGTTCAACTTCGCATCGCCGAGTTCCGTCAAGGAGAGTAAGCACGCCGCTAAGAAGTTTGTTTGTCAATTTAATTTTCTAATTTTTAAAATCGCAACAAATTGTTTCAATTTTAACTAAAGTAAAACTAAAAAAATTATTCAAATTTGAGATTCCCAATCTTAGTTAATTTTAACATTTCACACAAACCATCCAAAACTCCAACCCAAACGACAACACAACACACCACTGGAACCAACAACACAATACACCACTGCAACCGACAACACAACACACCACTGCAACCAACAACACAATACACCACTGCAACCGACAACACAACACACCACTGCAACCAACAACACAATACACCACTGCAACCGACAACACAATACACCACTGCAACCAACAACACAACACACCACTGGAACCAACAACACAACACACCACTGCAACCAACAACAACAAAATACACCACTGGAACGACAACACAGACAAAACTGGAACCTCCTCTCAACGGCCTCCCCATCCATCCTGGCGTGGATGCAGCCGGCGAACAGGGCCGTCTCGGTCGCCAAGGCAGCGCACCAGGTGTTCCTGAGGCGGCAGTACGTCGTGATGGCATCGCTCATGACCGACGCTCTAGAAATGCAGGCGATTCACCTAATGACCAAGGTGATGGAGATGATGATGGTGGTGGTGATGATGATGATGATGGTGGTGGTGATGATGATGATGAGGATGAGGATGATGATTATGGTGGTGATGATGATTATGGTGGTGAGGATGAGGTGATAATGACGATGATGATGACGTTAATTATGATTATGATGTTTCGTTGTCAGTTTCGTTGTCAGTGTTGTTGTTGGTGGTGTTGCTTTGAGCGGAATTTTGTTGTTGTTGTCGCTCTATGTTTGAATTGTGTTACTACTTTACAACACTGCAACCGGACCATCACTTCTCTGTGTTACTATGTCGAAAATACACACTCCCATCCCATCTGACCACATCTCGTCATCCTTCACCACATTCCATCACACCACAACATCACCACATTCCATCACACCACAACATCACCACACTCCATCACACCACAACATCACCACATTGTCATCGCCCCTGACAGCATCAGACTACATCTTACTACACCCCACCACATCCACGCATTATCATCATCGTCGTCGTCATCATCTTCATCATCATCATCACCATCATCAACATTATCATCATCATGCTACTTGAATGCACTCAACTACATCTTACCACAAAACGCATCATCATCATCTCCATCATCATCATCATCACCATCATCATCATCATCATCACCATCATCATCATCATCATCATCTCCATCATCATCATTATCACGCCAAAGAGCAAGTTCAACAAGACGTCATGGGAGTCAAAGTATCTGCAGGACGAGCCATCTTCACAACTTCTCACTGTCCTCCGCAGGTTGTCATCGTCATCATCATCATCATCACCATCACCACCTTCATCATCATCATCATCATCATCATCACCTTCACCACCTTCATCATTATCATCACCACCTTCATCATTATCATCACCACCTTCATCATCATCATCATTATCACCACCTTCACCACCTTCATCATCATCGTCATCATCATCTAGTTTTTTTCTCGCTGATAAAACGTATAATAATAATGCCTGATATGATAATGATATAATAATAATCATAATAAAATAATATAATAAATAATAAATAAATAAATAATATAATAAAATGACGAACATTATTATAGTGGCGTATAACCCGAACGGGCTTCCAGGTTACTTAGGCTGCATATTTTCATTTGCGTCTTTGGGTTACTAGGGCATTGCTTGCACTTGAACCTAGGACCTTTCATTATTGGTCAAGCCGAGAGTCGTTGCCGACTCGGCTACCCGTTCAACATATGATATTACGATCATTATCATTACAGATACGTCAACAGCGTGGGAGTCGAGGCGTTAGAGGACCTTTTTGTGGGACCGTCTGTACCTGACGTCAGTGCTCGCTCCATGATAATGATATCGTTAATGATGAGAGTAGTAGTAATAGAAGTAGTAGTAGTAGTAGTAGTAGTAGTAGTAGTAGTATTAGTAGTAGTAGTAGTAGTAGTAGTAGTAGTAGTAGTAGTAGTAGTAGTAGTAGTAGTAGTAGTAGTAGTAGTAGTAGTAGTAGTAGTAGTAGTAGTAGTAGTAGTAATATTAATGATAATAATAATTATCTTCATTTTCCTAACACTAATATGCCCGCAGCCACTATATGGTTCATTTTCCTCATCTCACCCATTCATGCTTCTGTCTACCCCTCATCCTCTCATTCCATCCCTCCATCTACCCTCCCAACAGAACACCACCCTCAAGAACGGAATCCTGGTGCTGACGCGACAGTGGAAGAATGTCCTCTACCTGCCCATCTTCGACGACCACACCTTCCGTGTTAGTGCGCTTTTGGTGTGGTTTTTTCTTTTTAAGGATTTATTATTATTGTTATTTTCGAATTATGCTTACTTTTTCGTTTTGCGTCTTATGAAATTTTTCATTCCAAGAACATCACAACTTTTATTTAATTTTTTCTGATGCATCAATGCTGTTGTCATTCATTCCAACGATCCTCCATCCTCCATCTTCCACACTCCACACTACATCCTCCCTTCAACACTCCATCCTCCATCTTCCCTTTCACACTCCACATTCCATCCTACCTTCCATCCTCCATCTTCCACCTTCCTCCCTTCCACATTCCAGTCTAAAAAGAGAGTGAAGGTGGCTTACGCGGTCCCGCTGGTTCAGAGCCGCTACTACAACACCTCAGCCGACAGCTCGCAGGACTATCTCGGCAACGAGGGCATGCACGCAGGTGGCGATGGAGCTTCCAATCCTGCTGGAGACAGTGCTAGGAACCTCAGTGCAGTCGATGCCGTTGATGAGAAAACCTTTCTCTTGCGAGCGGAAGGAGGCGCTCTTCTGACGCCGAAGCCCGCTTCTTTTTGCGAGTCAGCGAACCAAGTGCTTCCGTTCACGCTGAAGGCATCGCCCATCGACCTGGTGAGGATCGACACGATGGGCAGGATCTCCTTCCAGAACCTCGAAAGCGGTTGGTTTTGTGTGTGTTTTGTTTGCCTTCTTTGAGTTTTTTCTTTGTGATTAATTTTAAATCACACAAATTCTATTCTACCTTCACCACTACCGCCCACAGACATTACACAAATTCTATTCTACTTTCACCACTACCGCCCACAGACATTACACAAATTCTATTCTATCTTCACCACTACCGCCCACAGACATTACACAAATTCTATTCTACCTTCACCACTACCGCCCACAGACATTACACAAATTCTATTCTACCTTCACCACTACCGCCCACAGACATTACACAAATTCTATTCTAACTTTTTCAGCAGCAAAATTGAAAATATTCATAAGAATATTGATAATCTCCTATCACAACCTCAAAACGAACAGTTCACACACACTCATAGAAAAAACATCATTGACCCCATATCTAACTTTAAACCAACAACATCTGAAGATATATTACAAATCATTCATGCTACATGCACGAAGACATCGCCCATTGATCCTTTTCCTCACCAAGTTATAAGACAATGTAGCTCAATATTGTCAAAAGCCATCTCACAGCTCGTCAACTTATCTTTCCAAGAAGGATGTTTTCCATCTACTTTCAAAGCAGCCCAAATTACACCAATATTAAAGAAAGCCAACCTCGACACAACCAATCCAGCAAATTATCGACCTATTTCCAACCTGTCCACCATATCAAAAATTATGGAAAGGGCCGTATTAAAACAACTACAACCTCACATCACCTCCAATCCAAACTATCCCAGTCACCAATCAGCCTATAGACCTTACCACTCTACAGAAACAGCCCTACTCCATCTAACTGACCACATTTTCAACGGATGCGACTCAAAAAATACCACCCTCCTCGCATCACTCGACCTATCAGCAGCCTTCGACACCATCAGCCATTCCATCCTCATCGACAGACTTCATAAAGAATTTGGAGTTGATGGAACAGCTTTAAACTGGCTGTCATCTTATTTAGAAAATAGACATTATCAAGTTAAATTAGGTACACACATCTCATCACCAACCAATATACAACACGGCGTTCCTCAAGGCTCTGTTCTTGGACCGCTTCTTTTCACCACATACATCTCACCTATCTCAAATATAGTCAACCAATTCAACATAACCTAACATAAATATGCTGATGATATACAACTCCTTCAATTCATCACACCTAATACATCCAACCAAGCTACTAGTAACCTCACATCTTGCATACAAACCATGGAAACTTGGTTTCTCAATAACTATCTCCAGTTTAACACCACTAAATCAGAAATAATAAAACTAGGCACCCCTTATCAATTAAATAGTTTAAACACAATATCATCTGTCAACATCAACTCAGATAAAATCCCCATCAATAACAATCTCAAAATACTCGGAGTCACCCTAGACAGCAAACTCACTTTCAAAAACCACATCACATCTATCATCCAATCATCACACTATCATCTCAAAGCAATCAAACACATACGCCCATTCATTACTACTGATCTCTCCGCCTCACTTTCCCGATGTCTAATACTAAGCAGACTTGACTACTGTAACTCGCTATTATATAATATCACCAATCAAGAAAGAAATCGTCTACAATCAGTTTTAAACAAGGCGGCTAGAATCACACTCAACTGTGATTACCCAGGCCATCACCTTGTTCAATCATCAAAGGAAAATCTTATAAAACTCCACTGGCTTCCTATAGACTTTCGAATATCCTTTAAAATAGCCATCACCACATTCGAAATTCTTCAAACCTCAATACCGTCATATCTCAGCAAACTCATAACTAAAAAAACATCAAACAAACAACTGCGTTCATCTTCATCTCTTCTCCTCAACCAAGAATCCACTACAAACAACATCTCAAAAAGAGCATTCCGTCATGCAGCTCCAACAACTTGGAATGCCCTTCCACCTGCACTTCGAAGCATCAACCAATTTTCGACTTTCAAAGCCAAACTGAAAACTCATTACTTTAACTTAGCCTATCATTCTTAATAATTACTCCATGCTACTCTTTGCTCTCCTTTTCATAACATTACTATTATAATTATTTTTATTTCTTTATTGCATTACGACGCAGTGAAAGCGCTTCAGTTGCGTGCCCGGGCGCTATACAAAAATGACAATTATTATTATTATTATTATTATTCTACCTTCACCACTACCGCCCACAGACATTACACAAATTCTATTCTACCTTCACCACTACCGCCCACAGACATTACACAAATTCTATTCTACCTTCACCACTACCGCCCACAGACATTACACAAATTCTATTCTACCTTCACCACTACCGCCCACAGACATTACACAAATTCTATTCTACCTTCACCACTACCGCCCACAGACATTACACAAATTCTATTCTACCTTCACCACTACCGCCCACAGACATTACACAAATTCTATTCTACCTTCACCACTACCGCCCACAGACATTACACAAATTCTATTCTACCTTCACCACTACCGCCCACAGACATTACACAAATTCTATTCTACCTTCACCACTACCGCCCACAGACATTACACAAATTCTATTCTACTTTCACCACTACCGCCCACAGACATTACACAAATTCTATTCTACCTTCACCACTACCGCCCACAGACATTACACAAATTCTATTCTACTTTCACCACTACCGCCCACAGACATTACACAAATTCTATTCTACTTTCACCACTACCGCCCACAGACATTACACAAATTCTATTCTACCTTCACCACTACCGCCCACAGACATTACACAAATTCTATTCTACCTTCACCACTACCGCCCACAGACATTACACAAATTCTATTCTACTTTCACCACTACCGCCCACAGACATTACACAAATTCTATTCTACCTTCACCACTACCGCCCACAGACATTACACAAATTCTATTCTACCTTCACCACTACCGCCCACAGACATTACACAAATTCTATTCTACCTTCACCACTACCGCCCACAGACATTACACAAATTCTATTCTACTTTCACCACTACCGCCCACAGACATTACACAAATTCTATTCTACTTTCACCACTACCGCCCACAGACATTACACAAATTCTATTCTACCTTCACCACTACCGCCCACAGACATTACACAAATTCTATTCTATCTTCACCACTACCGCCCACAGACATTACACAAATTCTATTCTACCTTCACCACTACCGCCCACAGACATTACACAAATTCTATTCTACCTTCACCACTACCGCCCACAGACATTACACAAATTCTATTCTACCTTCACCACTACCGCCCACAGACATTTCACAAATTCTATTCTACCTTCACCACTACCGCCCACAGACATTACACAAATTCTATTCTATCTTCACCACTACCGCCCACAGACATTACACAAATTCTATTCTACCTTCACCACTACCGCCCACAGACATTACACAAATTCTATTCTATCTTCACCACTACCGCCCACAGACATTACACAAATTCTATTCTACCTTCACCACTACCGCCCACAGACATTACACAAATTCTATTCTATCTTCACCACTACCGCCCACAGACATTACACAAATTCTATTCTACTTTCACCACTACCGCCCACAGACATTACACAAATTCTATTCTACCTTCACCACTACCGCCCACAGACATTACACAAATTCTATTCTACTTTCACCACTACCGCCCACAGACATTACACAAATTCTATTCTATCTTCACCACTACCGCCCACAGACATTACACAAATTCTATTCTATCTTCACCACTACCGCCCACAGACATTACACAAATTCTATTCTACCTTCACCACTACCGCCCACAGACATTACACAAATTCTATTCTACCTTCACCACTACCGCCCACAGACATTACACAAATTCTATTCTACCTTCACCACTACCGCCCACAGACATTACACAAATTCTATTCTATCTTCACCACTACCGCCCACAGCCATCGCTCCCCAGCTGAAGAGGAGGAACGCCGAAGGAAGCACTGGCCACTCGAGCCTCAGTAGCGACCACATCTTCACGCACATGCAATCAAACAACAACGATGCTAATGCTTACAATAACAACGACAACGACATCAACAACAACAACAACGACATGAAGTCAACGAACAACAGGAACAAGTATTCCATCAACGATGACGTCATGGCAACCAATGAGGGTGAGCACATTCAAGTCTTTAGCAGCTGTAGAGATAAGTATAAAGGCTCTAGAAATAGCGTCTACTACAACAACAACAACACTGCTCTCAACGGAAGCAACAACAACAACTACAACAGAAACACCGATCAAATCGACTTCAACAACACCGCCAACACCAGCTTCTTCAACAACA
>OX030966.1:77500-97500 GCA_943735955.1 Piscicola geometra | reverse complement strand
TAGTAGTAGTGGGTGGTGTAGTAGTAGTGGGTGGTGTTGTAGTAGTGGTGTAGTAGTAGTGGTGTAGTAGTAGTGGGTGGTGTAGTAGTGGGTGGTGTAGTAGTGGGTGGTGTAGTAGTAGTGGGTGGTGTAGTTGTAGTGGGTGGTGTAGTAGAAGTGGGTGGTGTAGTAGTAGTGGTGTAGTAGTGGGTGGTGTAGTAGTAGTGGGTGGTGTTGTAGTGGGTGGTGTTGTAGTGGGTGGTGTAGTAGTAGTGGGTGGTGTAGTAGAAGTGGGTGGTGTAGTAGTGGGTGGTGTAGTAGTGGGTGGTGTAGTAGTGGGTGGTGTAGTAGTGGGTGGTGTAGTAGTGGGTGGTGTAGTAGTGGGTGGTGTAATAGTAGTAGTGTAGTAGTAGTGGGTGGTGTAGTAGTGGGTGGTGTAGTAGTGGGTGGTGTTGTAGTGGTGGTGTAGTAGTGGGTGTAGTAGTAGTGGGTGGTGTTGTAGTGGTGGTGTAGTAGCGGGTGTAGTAGTATTGGGTAGTGTTGTAGTGGGGGTGTAGTAGTAGTGGGTGGTGTAGTAGCGGGTGGTGTAGTAGTAGTGGTGTAGTAGTGGGTGGTGTATTAGTAGTGGTGTAGTAGTGGGTGGTGTAGTAGTAGTGGTGTAGTAGTAGTGGGTGGTGTAGTAGTGGGTGGTGTTGTAGTAGTGGGTGGTGTAGTAGTAGCGGTGTAGTAGTAGTGGTGTAGTAGTAGTGGGTGGTGTAGTAGTAGCGGTGTAGTAGTAGTGGTGTAGTAGTAGTGGGTGGTGTAGTAGTGGGTGGTGTAGTAGTGGGTGGTGTAGTAGTAGTAGTGGTGTAGTAGTAGTGGTGTAGTAGTAGTGGTGTAGTAGTAGTGGGTGTTGTAGTAGTGGGTGGTGTAGTAGTGGGTGGTGTAGTAGTGGGTGGTGTAATAGTAGTAGTGTAGTAGTAGTGGGTGGTGTAGTAGTGGGTGGTGTAGTAGTGGGTGGTGTAGTAGTAGTGGTGTAGTAGTAGTGGTGTAGTAGTAGTGGGTGTAGTAGTAGTGAGTGGTGTAGTAGTGGGTGTAGTAGTAGTGGGTGGTGTTGTAGTGGTGGTTTAGTAGCCGGTGTAGTAGTAGTGGGTGGTGTTGTAGTGGTGGTGTAGTAGTGGGTGTAGTAGTAGTGGGTGGTGTTGTAGTGGTGGTGTAGTAGCGGGTGTAGTAGTATTGGGTAGTGTTGTAGTGGGGGTGTAGTAGTAGTGGGTGGTGTAGTAGCGGGTGGTGTAGTAGCGGGTGTAGTAGTACTAGGTGTAGTAGTAGTGGGTGGTGTAGTAGTGGGTGTAGTAGTAGTGGGTGTAGTAGAAGTGGGTGGTGTAGTGGCGGGTAGTGTAGAAGTGGGTGGTGTAGTAGCCGGTGTAGTAGTAGTGGGTGGTGTAGTAGTAGGTGTAGTAGTGGGTGGTGTTGTAGTGGCGGGTGGTGTAGTAGTAGGGTTGTATTTGCAGAGTTGTTGTTGTTGTAGGGTTGTGGAGATGTAGTAGATGTAATGGGTGTAGTTGTAGTGGATGTAATGGGTGCAGTAGTGTCGTTATCAGTGGTGGTTTTAAGCGAGTTTAGTTGCTGTTGTGGTAGCTGAGCGTTGTAGTTGTATTAGTAGAAATAGTTTTAGAGTAGGTAGTATTGTCAGTAGTAAGGTTAGTAGTGTTATTGGTGGTTTACTGGATGAGGTAGTAGTAGTAGTATTAGTAGTATTAGCAGTAGTAGTAGTAGTAGAAGTAGTAGTATTAGTATTAGTAACAG
Source organism: Piscicola geometra (assembly GCA_943735955.1). Taxonomy (NCBI): domain Eukaryota; kingdom Metazoa; phylum Annelida; class Clitellata; order Hirudinida; family Piscicolidae; genus Piscicola; species Piscicola geometra. The sequence continues at coordinate 95,736 of OX030966.1, read as the reverse complement.
TAGCAGTAGTAGTAGTAGCAGTAGTAGTTGTAGTAGCAGTAGTAGTAGTAATATTGTGTAATATGTGTAGATAGGCCTGTTATGTTTTTCAGCCAATACTTTGGTATGCAAGCATTCGATCACTTCTCTCGTTTAAGTCTACTTTTCAGTTTGAGTTTTTGTGCATAAGTTTGCGACTTCCGTTTTTTTTTCACGAATTCATTTAGCATCACTTCCTCAGCATGGTAAGTCTTGTGCAAGTCTTGTGAATGAACGCGTACACACACCTACACTCGTGCACACAAACACACACACCCACATACACACACACACACACACACACACACACACACACACACACACACACACACACACACACACACACACACACACATACATACATACATACACACACACACACACACAGGTAAATGTCACCAGCATGTTACCGACATCGGCTAGCATAGACCTACCATACGTCACAGTCACTGGCGAATACCGACTTTTCAAAGATCAAGTAGGATGGATCCCAATCACCATCATTATCACCACCAAAATCATCATCATTATCATCGTCATCACCATCATCAGCATCATCATCATCATGCACCCTACAACTGCGCACAGAAGTAATCTATACTAAATTAAACTCACGCTGGCTCTTCGAAGGCTGCCCTATATTGATAAATTCTTTTCCATTCGCTAGGTGGTGGGCACAAAGACGAACAAGAACTCGCAGTACGTGCACACACAAGTGCACCACTTTGTCATCCCGCACAAAGATTCTTCCAGGTTTGTTGTGCACGCACTATGTTGCCGACTGAAGTGATGGGCGCACACTTTTTAAACATGTTTTAGTTTTTTAGTTTTTATTTTTATGGCTAAAAGAAAATGAGAGAAAAATCACTGGAATGACATAATTTTAACTGGGAGGGCTGCATGCCTATATTTAATTATGACGTCAAGAAAGACACTGTCGCACACACACACACACACACACACACACACACACACACACACACACACACACACACACACACACACACACACACACACACACACACACACACACACACACACACACACACACACTCACACACACACACACACACAGATACGTAATGAGGGAAGGGGATTATCTGACGGCGAGTGCAGACATAGGCGCCTTTGTGCACGTCTTGACCACCGACCTCCTCAACCATCTCGTCTTCATCCAGAAAGTCTTCATGAAGGTTTTGTGGTCGACGAGATGTGCTTCTTGTAGGGGTTGTTGTTGTTGTTGTAGGGATTGTTATTGTTGTTGTTCTTGTAGGGGTTGTTGTAGACAATGTTTTTGTGGTAGATGTTGCTGTTGTTGTTGTAGATAATGTTTTTGTTTCAAATGTTGCTGTTGTTGTTGTAGATAATGTTTTTGTGGTAGATGTTGTTGTTGTAGTTGTAGATAATGTTTTTGTGGTAGATATTGTTTTTGTATGTGTAAGTGTTTTTTCCCCAGATGTTGCTGTTGAAATTGTTGTGGGATGTCTTGTTGTTTAGTTTGTTGGAGCTGTTTTTCAAAATCAGGAAGAGTTTTTTTATTTCTTAATGGGAAAAATATAAAAAAACTATGAATATCAACAATCATAATATCGCAGGTTGCACACAAAAACTACAATAATACCAGCAACAAATACGATAACAACAACTACAACAACAATACCAACTACATCAAAAACACCATCTCCAACAACTAAGACCAACTTTAACAACTAAAAACAAAACCAACTACTACAATACCAACACCAACTACAAGAACAACATTAACACGACGACAGGAGGTGAACGAGGTGGTTCAGAAAGTGTCGGGCAGTGACCAACCAGTGCAGATCTGGAGCGAGAAGATCGCCATGCACCTCTCGTCGCACAAGAAGCCTCTCCTCTACTCTTTCACCATTAAAATGAAGGTTTTTAAACGTTTTTTATTTGGTTGTGTTTTTTTAATTTTTCTTGGTGTTGAAAATGCATGCAGTCTTGACGTTGGTTGTTCAAATGTCTCTCGAGGCTTCTGCAATCTTTCCAATCATTTCGAGTTCTCAGAATACCGCTCGACACCGTTCTCACTCTTAAACCCAACAAATTCCATTTCCACATGCCCCAATGCTTTAATCCCATTTTGAGATGTCGGGCTCCCAGATAAACCGTTCTTCAATTGTAAAATTCAACATAACGCCATTTGTTACACGTGCCCATGCGGAAATGTCACAGGGCGTACAGATCACAGCGACCACACCAACGAGCAACGCTGTGCGCTTCGAGACGGGCGCCATAGACGTCGAGTTCTCCAACAGGGTGGTCAAGGCCCTCCGGAGCGAGCAAGTCGTAACTCGAGAAGAAGTCGTCAACAAGGTGTCTTTATTATTGGCATTTCATGCGGGCATTCATTCTGGAAGTGAAAATGAGTAATTTTTTGTATTTTTTTCAAGGGGAAATTAATTTCAAACGTTGAACCGATTCATTTTTTTATTTTTTTAAAATTGGAAATTAATTTTTTAGCTTAAAAAACACACATTTACTGCTCTAACCACCAAGGACCCCAATAAGACTGACAGCAACAAGCGGAAAAGCTCCGCTGCCAACCAGAAGAACTTCAGCAACAACACTGGCAACCACAAGGACTTCAGCAATAACACTGGCAACCACAAGGACTTCAGCAACAACACTGCCAACCACAAGGACTTCAGCAACAACACTGGCAACTACCTCTTCACGCTGCCCCCCTCCGATACCGTTCGTTTCTTTTATAGCTTTCATATTGCATAACTAATATATATTTATTTTATTTTTTTCTCAAAAAATACTTGTATAAAAGAAAAAGTGTAATGCATTTCTCAGGTTGTTTATTAAAAATTATTATTTACTTATCATTTACTCACTATTTACTTATTTGTAAATTTTTTAAAATTAAAATATAATTAAAATATAGGTTATTTATTATTTTATTCATATATTTGATTATTTGTTTATTAATTATTTTATCCCAATATTTAAAATACAAAATAATAAGCCCCATCTCCAACCAACCACAGCCGTACAAGATCTTCTTCCAACTGAAGGTCGACTTGAACCTCGCCCTGGGCACCCTGATCAGACACCCGCTCTTCGAAGAGGCAGAACCCGAATTCCCCCACCTTGCCTCCTTCAGCACTAGCATTGTCCTCCGTAACGCCCTACAGGTTTTGCTTTTACTCATTTTGAAATATATTTTCGGGCTTTCCGAGTTTATTTTTTTATTTGACACAAAATTTAGATCGACACAAAAATGAGGTTATGTTGATTTCTGGTGTTTGATTGAATCACTTCCGTGTCTTTAAAAGTCTTTCGTAAGTTTTTCGGGTTCCTATCAAATTTTAAATGATTTTTTAAACAAATATTTATTTGTGTTATTCAACTTCGAATTAAAGAATCCCTCTCTAATTAATTAAGCCATCAATCCATCGGCTTCACTCCACCACCAAAACAAGTATCGAGGGGTCGCATGTGCGTCGTGTGAGTGGCGCCTCTGTTGCTTTCCCTGGTCGAAAATTCGTGAGAACAACAACAATAATAATTATTATTATTACTAGTATTAGTAGTAGTAGTAGTAGTATTAGTAGTATTAGTAGTAGTAGTAGTAGTAGTAGGATTAGTAGTAGTATGAGTAGTAGTAGTAGTAGTAGTAGTAGTAGTAGTAGTAGTAGTAGTAGTAGTAGTAGTAGTAGTAGTAGTAGTAGTAGTAGAAGTAGTAGTAGTAGTAGTAGTAGTATTAGTAGTAGTAGTAGTAGTAGTAGTAGTAGTAGTAGTAGTAGTAGTAGTAGTAGTAGTAGTAGTAGTAGTAGTAGTGGTAGTAGTAGAAGTAGTAGTAGTAGTAGTAGTAGTATTAGTAGTAGTAGTAGTAGTAGGATTAGTAGTAGTATGAGTAGTAGTAGTAGTAGTAGTAGTAGTAGTAGTAGTAGTAGTAGTATTAGTAGTAGTAGTAGTAGTAGTAGTAGTAGTAGTAGTAGTAGTAGTAGTAGTAGGATTAGTAGTAGTATGAGTAGTAGTAGTAGTAGTAGTAGTAGTAGTAGTAGTAGTAGTAGTAGTAGTAGTAGTAGTAGTAGTATTAGTAGTAGTAGTAGTAGTAGTAGTAGTAGTAGTAGTAGTAGTAGTAGTAGTAGGATTAGTAGTAGTATGAGTAGTAGTAGTAGTAGTAGTAGTAGTAGTAGTAGTAGTAGTAGTAGTAGTAGTAGTAGTAGTAGAAGTAGTAGTAGTAGTAGTAGTAGTATTAGTAGTAGTAGTAGTAGTAGTAGTAGTAGTAGTAGTAGTAGTAGTAGTAGTAGTAGTAGTAGTAGGATTAGTAGTAGTAGTAGTAGTAGTAGTAGTAGTATTAGTAGTAGTAGTAGTAGTAGTATTAGTAGTAGTAGTAGTAGTATTAGTAGTAGGATTAGTAGTAGTAGTAGTAGTAGTAGTAGTAGTAGTAGTAGTAGTAGTAGTAGTAGTAGTAGTAGTAGTAGAAGTAGTAGTAGTAGTAGTAGTATTAGTAGTAGTAGTAGTAGTAGTAGTAGTAGGATTAGTAGTAGTAGTAGTAGTAGTAGTAGTAGGATTAGTAGTAGTATGAGTAGTAGTAGTAGTAGTAGTAGTAGTAGTAGTAGTAGTAGTAGTAGTAGTAGTAGTAGTAGTAGTAGTAGTAGTAGGATTAGTAGTAGTAGTAGTAGTAGTAGTAGTATTAGTAGTAGTATGAGTAGTAGTAGTAGTAGTAGTAGTAGTAGTAGTAGTAGTAGTAGTAGTAGTAGTAGTAGTAGTAGGATTATTAGTAGTATGAGTAGTAGTAGTAGTAGTAGTAGTAGTAGTAGTAGTAGTAGTAGTAGTAGTAGTAGTAGTAGTAGTAGTAGTAGTAGTAGTAGTAGTAGTAGTAGTAGTAGTAGTAGTAGTAGAAGTAGTAGTAGTAGTAGTAGTAGTAGTAGTAGTAATAAGAGTAGTAGTAGTATTAATAGTAGTAGTAGTAGTAGTATTTAGTGCCTTTGTCTCGGCACTTCATATTTTCCTTCATCTCCCCCTTTCTCTCCTCTGCCTCCGTCTCCAAATCGCACCCACACTTCTCAGCACTTCATCTTCCTCACTGCACTCTCGACACATTGAATATGTTGGCAGTTCTTCAATAAATCAGGTAAGCGACAAGTCACCATTCCAACTGGTCTTCTAGCCTCACAACCCTCACACACACATACATACACACATACACACACATACACACACACGCACATACACACACACACACACACACGTCATGCAATGCAGGAAACGATGAAAATGCTGCGAGAAATCGAAAGAGTTTACTTGAACAAGTTTTTTTAATTTTTTATTTTTCAACACTAGGGGGAGGGATGGTGGCTTTGTCTGCTTGTTTGTGCCTGCATGCTTGCAATTCAACGTAGTTATGATTTGGGCAATTCAATGAAATGATAACTAATATTTTGAAAAGTTATTACTGAGTGTTTTATTAAGTGTATAAACAAATCCTTTTTCAACAATCGACTCACTAGCTTCTATACAATTTAAAGCTACACTACCTTAAATTACACCATTTCAACTACATCTCTCTACTACAACTGCACCACCTTCAATTACACCAATTCAACTACATCTCTCTACCACAACTGCACCATCTCAGCCTACACTCCAAACACCACATCATCTTAACCCATAACCACACACAACCACTCAAACTAATACGCTCAAACTCTCTCAACCTAACCCATGCCACATACAACCACCACACAACAACCCCCCTTCCCAACCACCACCACCGCTACCACACAACAACCCCCCTATCCCAACCACCACCACCGCTACCACACAAAACCCCCCTATCTTAACCACAACCACCGCCACCACACAACAACAGCGACCAGCGCAGCAGCGGCACTTGAACCGGGGCTTCCTGACGTTGTCCTCGTTGCAGATCAGGGGACACGCCATGTTCTCACACGAAGGTCTGCCCCTCAAGGCCGAAACTCTGGAGTACGCCTGGTTGATCGAGGTGGTCGTTGGTGACCTGGTCGGAAAGCTCACCACTGCACAGGTTGCTGCTAGTCGTGGTGGTGGTTGTGGGGCTAGGAGTGGTGGTTGTGGTTGTGGGGGTAGAATTATTTAGTTGTGTGTTTTATAATAATAATAATATTATAAATAATTATTTTTTAAATTGGAGAAAGTTTATTATTATTAGTAGTAGTAGTATTAAAATGTTTTCACATCTCAAGCTTTCTTTATCAATTGCCCAACACCACCACCATCACCACATCCACCACCACCACCACCACCACCACTACCACCACCACCACCACCATCACCACATCCACCACCACCACCTCCACCACCACCACCATCTCTAGCACTTTCACTACTACACGCAGCCACCACCACACAACAGCTACTCAGCATCGTCGAGACGCTGAAGACCTTAGTGATGCTGGCTGCAGACAAGGAGAACAAGTTGGTGTGTCCGAACGCCTTCGAGCTTTGCCAGCACATGCTCGATCAGAATGAGTGTGTCAAGACAGGTGCGTTTTGAAGTTGTTTTAGTGAAAAAAACTTTGTTTAAATATTAAATTTAAGTTTTTTTTATTGAAGCTTTTTCATTCATTTTTACATGTTAAAGCTTTTTTTATTTTTTTCAATTAAGTTTTTAAAAAAAGTTGTCAAATCTTTTTACAAAAATTTTTCTCCAATTAAAATTTTTCTATTTTAAAAACACTTTTTGAAAATGTTAATGCATTGAATCATAAACTCTCGTAATACTATACAATAGAATACAACGACGAGTGTTATTAACGTGGCGTAAACCCGGTCGGGCTTCAAGACCACTTGGTTATGCATGCACACCGATTATTATTTATTAAATTATTTTATTCAACACAGGCAACAATCTCTTGTCTCCGTGCCCGACTGTGGCCGACCTCAAGTACGAGTTCATCAGGCTTTCCATCGACTGCATCGACATCCACCTGGTCGAGAGCGGATCAGCCCTGAATCTGCAAGTGAGGCGTGCCACTTTGCGTGCCTTCTTTAATTAATTTGTTTGCTGAAGGGTTGACTAATATAGCGAGATGTAGTTTGGAAAAGATTTTTATTTTTTATTATTAGTTTTTGTATTAACAAATTATTAATTTATTATTATTCTTCTTGTTTATTTGTTATTATTATTGATTTATTTACCATTATTATCGTTTCTTTAATTTTCTATAACCGAGTGATCTTGAAGTCATCTTCAAGAACCCACCTACCCACCCAAACTCACTAAAAACCCACCCAAACCCACCTACCCACCCAAACCCACCTACCCACCCAAACCCACCTACCCACCCAAACCCACCTACCCACCCAAACCCTCCTACCCACCCAAACCCACCTACCCACCCAAACCCACTAAAAGCCCACCCAAACCCACCTACCCACCCAAACCCATTAAAAGCCCACCCAAACCCACCTACCCACCCAAACCCATTAAAAGCCCACCCAAACCCACCTACCCACCCAAACTCATTAAAAACCCACCCAAACCCGCTAAAAGCCCACCCAAACCCACTAAAAGCCCACCCAAACCCACTAAAAGCCCACCAAAACCCACCTACCCACCCAAACTCACTAAAAACCCACCCACCCATCCAAACCCACCTACCAGATCCACCCGGTGAGGCTCTCACGTTGCAACCTCTTCAGCGCCGCATCGAAAGAAAACGTCACTCTGCTGCTGCCCCGTGTCGGCCTCAAGCACTTCGTGTGCACCAAGGCGGCAAACTCCGCCGAGTCCGAAGGTCTGCTCACGTGGCTCGAAGTGGGCGGCATGAAGCTGGGGCCACTCTTCGTCGACCTGAGCAAGAGTCTCGAAAACCGCCTGCTCCAGGGCGCTCAGAACGACTTCCTGAGACTTCACGACCAACGAACCAAACGGCTGGACTTCCTATGGGAGGGCGTCAAGTGCGGTTGTGTCGGTGGCTGTGCCTTCTTCGGGAACAACCGCAACGGCGAGAACTTCTTCCAACCTTCTTCGCTCGATCTCGAACTCAACACCAACGTCGCCGTGCCTCGCATCTTCGGTAACGTCTCAGAGGGCTTTGGCTTTGGCCAGAGCATCTTGAAGCCCGCCGAAAGCATCTTCTCGCAGAAACCACTGCCCGCCGCCGAGTACTTGAACGAAGTCTTCAAGCCGCCAGAAGATGATGGCGAAGAGAGGAAGAGGCAAGAAAGAGTTTCTTCGCTCAGGAAGAATCCCATCTCAACGACGCCGAGCGTCAAACGTTCGGGCAGCATCGATAAAGGAAAGGATTCAAACTCGATAGTCTGGAAGAGCAGACTGACGCTGGCGAGTGAGGAAGAGGAGGGAGAGGAGGAGGGTGAGGAAGAAGATAACAGCATAGACATCATCCTCGTGTCCCTGTCCAGTGATGAGTCCGCCCCAGGAGTCATCACCGACCCGAGCTCTGGCGTCTATCCCAGGAGCAAAATTATGAAGTACGTATAAAGTTTTTTTCAATATTTAAAGTATTTTCAACTTTTTTAAAAGTATTTGCTCTGGAAGAATTCAGTCGTAGTTTTTCAGGTATTAAGACTATTCCACGAACAAGTTAGCCTATCCTTATCATCATCATTATTATTATCATCATCATTATCATCATCATCATCATCATCATCACCATCACCATCATCATCAACATCACTACCACACCCACAGCGAAAGCGCTCTATCGTCACCGGCTTTGCGACTCTCAGCGCAGTCGACCGATGAAGCAGCCAGCACGCGCCTCCCCAAGACGTTCTTGGGCCGTCTCAAGGAGCCCAGAATGGCCAGCAGATGGCATTCGGACGTCGAACTGAGACCCAAGAAGCAGGCAGCCTCCTCGCTCCTCCTCGCTGAGGTTTTAGCGCGTGCATGTTTGCATACACATACATCAACATTGACGTTCACGCACACGAGCACTCACACACACACACCTACATCACATACACGCACACACAAAATTGAAATTGAAAAAATATATATTTCCTTGCTTTAAACTTGTTCATCTCTCACAAACAACAACCTCCTAGAAACTAATCGAGAGCAAGAATTCTTCGTACCAAAACGCCATGGAGTCGGTGGGCAAACAGACGTCCGACAGCAGCGACCTGTCCTTCAAGTCGGCCCTCAGCTTCGAGTTCAAGACTCGAGACGATAGGGGCCAGCTGAGAGACCCGCCTCTGAAGGCCTTCCCCTCGCCCGAGCAGAGGAAGAAGAACCTTTTGTTCGCGCAGAAGAACGCGAAGGCCGAAGAGAAAGCAGCTGAAACTCGATGTAGACTTTTGGTTTCTTATTAATTCTTGCAGACTTATTTCGAAGTATCTTTCATTTAATCTTGAACGGCTTAATGCCTTCTAATCATGAACTATTTGTTTCTCGAGCTATTTTCAATCGCCAAACAACAACATCCTCAGCACAACAACAACAACAACCTTCTCAGCACAACAACAACAACAACCTTCTCAGCACAACAACACCACAGTCTCGAAGAACATGAGCAAGTTCCTGCGCAAGAACGAATCTCACTTCTGGAAGGCCAAGTACTTGCACCTCGACTCGCACATCAAGACGCCACCAGAACCCGCCAAAGCAACGAGCCCCTTCGAGTCGACAAGCGGTCAGGACATTCTCGGCTCGAAACTCCTGATGGAGGGCTACAAGTGCTACATGGGCAAGTACCACTGTCCCAACTGGTCCGCCCCGCTGCCTGTTCAGACCAACCTTACTCACTCCGACCCGTCCGTTTCCGACCTCAAAGACCTCAACTACTGCGTGCCTCACTACGCCGCGTACAGCAAAGGCCTCGACTGCCACTCGATCATCAGCGATCATACTCCGCTGAAGCCCGCTCACGAGCGAGACGAGCAGGACGCCACGCATATATTCCGGCGACACATCGAGAAGAAGTTCGGCAAGGACGGCTTCAGTCCGGAGAACTCGATAAAGCGGCCGGAGGAGGCGAGGGACGACTGGGCAGCCATGGTGCAGCTCGACAAGTCGCTCGATGTGATGATCTCGCCTGTGATGCTCGAGGCTTTTAATAGGTGTGTGTGTGAGTTATAACAAACAATTAATAAGAATGAGGTATGGAAATAAATAAATGAATAATAGTAATAATAACAATAATAATAATGAACATAAAGTCTCGTAGTAACTGTCAAAAACTCAATAAATTCTATCGCCACTTCAACCACAACCATCACCACAACCGTCACCATCACTATAGCCACCACCACCACAACCACCACCACAACCACCACATCCACAACCACCACCACAACAACCACCACCACCACAACCACTACAACTACCACAACAACCACCACCACAACCACCACTACAACTATCACCACCACAACCACTACACCACCACCACTACAACTATAACCACCACAACTACAACTATAACAACCACCACTCCTCGAAGGTACATCGACTCAATAATGCCTTCTCTGGCGAACATGCACCCCTCCTCGATCATCGACCTCCTGCACTTCAACTGCCTCAGCACCCTCTCCAACCAGGAAGACAAGAACACCACGCTCACGTCTTGTCTCGACGCCTTCGCCGAAACAGCCGAGGTGACGAAGACGATCGATAAGTACCAGTGCGAAAACCTCCATGTGAAGGTCAACTTGCCGCAGGTTCGTGTGGCTCTCGTGTGGGTTTTGTGTGGCTCTCGTGTGGCTCTCGTGTGGGTTTTGTGTGGCTCTCGTGTGGCTCTCGTGTGGGTCTCGTGTGGGTTTTGGGGGGTCTCGTGTGGGTCTAGTGTGGGTCTCGTGTGGGTCTCGTGTGGGTCTCGTGTGGGTTTTGGGGGGTCTCGTGTGGGTTTTGGGTGGGTAAGGTGGGGTTTTTTGTTTGTGTTATGTTTATTTTGGCTGGAATTTAGTGATTTATTCTTCAGTTTTTATTTTTCTCATTAACTCATTTCATTCGATTGACGCCTCGATATTTATTAACGACAACAGTTTCATCCATGAAACTGCAAAATGCTTCAAAACTCAACAGCAACAATAACAACCAACTACCTCCCAGACACCATCACCGCCTGTAATAACAACAACAATAACAACCAACTACCTCCCAGACACCATCACCGCCTGTAATAACAACAACAATAACAACCAACTACCTCCCAGACACCATCACTGCCTGTAATAACAACAACAATAACAACCAACTACCTCCCAGACACCATCACTGCCTGTAATAACAACAACAATAACAACCAACTACCTCCCAGACACCATCACCGCCTGCAATAACAACAACAATAACAACCAACTACCTCCCAGACACCATCACCGCCTGTAATAACAACAACAATAACAACCAACTACCTCCCAGACACCATCACCGCCTGTAATAACAACAACAATAACAACCAACTACCTCCCAGAAACCATCACCGCCTGTAATAACAACAACAATAACAACCAACTACCTCCCAGACACCATCACCGCCTGTAATAACAACAACAATAACAACCAACTACCTCCCAGACACCATCACTGCCTGTAATAACAACAACAATAACAACCAACTACCTCCCAGACACCATCACTGCCTGTAATAACAACAACAATAACAACCAACTACCTCCCAGACACCATCACTGCCTGTAATAACAACAACAATAACAACCAACTACCTCCCAGACACCATCACCGCCTGTAATAACAACAACAATAACAACCAACTACCTCCCAGACACCATCACTGCCTGTAATAACAACAACAATAACAACCAACTACCTCCCAGACACCATCACTGCCTGTAATAACAACAACAATAACAACCAACTACCTCCCAGACACCATCACCGCCTGTAACAACAACGACAACAACAACCACACAGATAAACGTATCTCTCCTACAAGTTTGTTCTGTCAACGGCAAGCTATTGAAGGCGAACAAAGCCTCCGACCACACCTCCGTCGCCCTCCTCACCGTCAGCTTCAACAACTCCACCCTCAACTTCTTCCACAACGCCGAAATCAGAACCACTTCGACCATCCTCATGTCCAATGTCAAGGACCCCGCGAACAAAAAGTTTGCCGCCATTTTCAATATTTATAATTTTAAGGGCCTTGGTACGACCACACTCAACATTGAAGTGCAGAAAATAATCACAACAAACCACACTTCAACACACCACACTCGACCACACAACAACACTCGACCACTTAACAAAACACAACACTCGAACACACAATCCACGCCACACAGACCACGCCACACAGACCACACCACACAAAGCATACTACACAAGACACAAAGAAACCACACAAAGCACCCACCGACCCACCCACAAGGAACCACGAACTGTCGCTCTTCGACGGCAACCTCACGATGATGAACATCGGCAACCGCATCGGAGTCGGCAAGCGCAAGATGGCTGACCTCCGCAACCGCCTCAAGAACACGAACATTATCATCACCACCTTCATCATCATCATCATTATCACCACCTTCACCACCTTCATCATCATCGTCATCATCATCTAGTTTTTTTCTCGCTGATAAAACGTATAATAATAATGCCTGATATGATAATGATATAATAATAATCATAATAAAATAATATAATAAATAATAAATAAATAAATAATATAATATAATGACGAACATTATTATAGTGGCGTATAACCCGAACGGGCTTCCAGGTTACTTAGGCTGCATATTTTCATTTGCGTCTTTGGGTTACTAGGGCATTGCTTGCACTTGAACCTAGGACCTTTCATTATTGGTCAAGCCGAGAGTCGTTGCCGACTCGGCTACCCGTTCAACATATGATATTACGATCATTATCATTACAGATACGTCAACAGCGTGGGAGTCGAGGCGTTAGAGGACCTTTTTGTGGGACCGTCTGTACCTGACGTCAGTGCTCGCTCCATGATAATGATATCGTTAATGATGAGAGTAGTAGTAATAGAAGTAATAGAAGTAGTAGTAGTAGTAGTAGTAGTAGTAGTAGTAGTAGTAGTAGTAGTATTAGTAGTAGTAGTAGTAGTAGTAGTAGTAGTAGTAGTAGTAGTAGTAGTAGTAGTAGTAGTAGTAGTAGTAGTAGTAGTAGTAGTAGTAGTAGTAGTAGTAGTAGTAGTAGTAGTAGTAGTAGTAGTAGTAGTAGTAGTAGTAGTAGTAGTAGTAGTAGTAATATTAATGATAATAATAATTATCTTCATTTTCCTAACACTAATATGCCCGCAGCCACTATATGGTTCATTTTCCTCATCTCACCCATTCATGCTTCTGTCTACCCCTCATCCTCTCATTCCATCCCTCCATCTACCCTCCCAACAGAACACCACCCTCAAGAACGGAATCCTGGTGCTGACGCGACAGTGGAAGAATGTCCTCTACCTGCCCATCTTCGACGACCACACCTTCCGTGTTAGTGCGCTTTTGGTGTTGTTTTTTCTTTTTAAGGATTTATTATTATTGTTATTTTCGAATTATGCTTACTTTTTCGTTTTGCGTCTTATGAAATTTTTCATTCCAAGAACATCACAACTTTTATTTAATTTTTTCTGATGCATCAATGCTGTTGTCATTCATTCCAACGATCCTCCATCCTCCATCTTCCACACTCCACACTACATCCTCCCTTCAACACTCCATCCTCCATCTTCCCTTTCACACTCCACATTCCATCCTCCCTTCCATCCTCCATCTTCCACCTTCCTCCCTTCCACATTCCAGTCTAAAAAGAGAGTGAAGGTGGCTTACGCGGTCCCGCTGGTTCAGAGCCGCTACTACAACACCTCAGCCGACAGCTCGCAGGACTATCTCGGCAACGAGGGCATGCACGCAGGTGGCGATGGAGCTTCCAATCCTGCTGGAGACAGTGCTAGGAACCTCAGTGCAGTCGATGCCGTTGATGAGAAAACCTTTCTCTTGCGAGCGGAAGGAGGCGCTCTTCTGACGCCGAAGCCCGCTTCTTTTTGCGAGTCAGCGAACCAAGTGCCTCCGTTCACGCTGAAGGCATCGCCCATCGACCTGGTGAGGATCGACACGATGGGCAGGATCTCCTTCCAGAACCTCGAAAGCGGTTGGTTTTGTGTGTGTTTTGTTTGCCTTCTTTGAGTTTTTTCTTTGTGATTAATTTTAAATCACACAAATTCTATTCTACCTTCACCACTACCGCCCACAGACATTACACAAATTCTATTCTACCTTCACCACTACCGCCCACAGACATTACACAAATTCTATTCTACCTTCACCACTACCGCCCACAGACATTACACAAATTCTATTCTACCTTCACCACTACCGCCCACAGACATTACACAAATTCTATTCTACCTTCACCACTACCGCCCACAGACATTACACAAATTCTATTCTACTTTCACCACTACCGCCCACAGACATTACACAAATTCTATTCTACTTTCACCACTACCGCCCACAGACATTACACAAATTCTATTCTACCTTCACCACTACCGCCCACAGACATTACACAAATTCTATTCTATCTTCACCACTACCGCCCACAGACATTACACAAATTCTATTCTACCTTCACCACTACCGCCCACAGACATTACACAAATTCTATTCTACCTTCACCACTACCGCCCACAGACATTACACAAATTCTATTCTACCTTCACCACTACCGCCCACAGACATTACACAAATTCTATTCTACCTTCACCACTACCGCCCACAGACATTACACAAATTCTATTCTACCTTCACCACTACCGCCCACAGACATTACACAAATTCTATTCTACCTTCACCACTACCGCCCACAGACATTACACAAATTCTATTCTACCTTCACCACTACCGCCCACAGACATTACACAAATTCTATTCTACCTTCACCACTACCGCCCACAGACATTACACAAATTCTATTCTACCTTCACCACTACCGCCCACAGACATTACACAAATTCTATTCTACTTTCACCACTACCGCCCACAGACATTACACAAATTCTATTCTACTTTCACCACTACCGCCCACAGACATTACACAAATTCTATTCTACCTTCACCACTACCGCCCACAGACATTACACAAATTCTATTCTATCTTCACCACTACCGCCCACAGACATTACACAAATTCTATTCTACCTTCACCACTACCGCCCACAGACATTACACAAATTCTATTCTACCTTCACCACTACCGCCCACAGACATTACACAAATTCTATTCTACCTTCACCACTACCGCCCACAGACATTACACAAATTCTATTCTACCTTCACCACTACCGCCCACAGACATTTCACAAATTCTATTCTACCTTCACCACTACCGCCCACAGACATTACACAAATTCTATTCTACCTTCACCACTACCGCCCACAGACATTACACAAATTCTATTCTACCTTCACCACTACCGCCCACAGACATTTCACAAATTCTATTCTACCTTCACCACTACCGCCCACAGACATTACACAAATTCTATTCTATCTTCACCACTACCGCCCACAGACATTACACAAATTCTATTCTACCTTCACCACTACCGCCCACAGACATTACACAAATTCTATTCTATCTTCACCACTACCGCCCACAGACATTACACAAATTCTATTCTACCTTCACCACTACCGCCCACAGACATTACACAAATTCTATTCTATCTTCACCACTACCGCCCACAGACATTACACAAATTCTATTCTACTTTCACCACTACCGCCCACAGACATTACACAAATTCTATTCTACCTTCACCACTACCGCCCACAGACATTACACAAATTCTATTCTACTTTCACCACTACCGCCCACAGACATTACACAAATTCTATTCTACCTTCACCACTACCGCCCACAGACATTACACAAATTCTATTCTACCTTCACCACTACCGCCCACAGACATTACACAAATTCTATTCTACCTTCACCACTACCGCCCACAGACATTACACAAATTCTATTCTATCTTCACCACTACCGCCCACAGCCATCGCTCCCCAGCTGAAGAGGAGGAACGCCGAAGGAAGCACTGGCCACTCGAGCCTCAGTAGCGACCACATCTTCACGCACATGCAATCAAACAACAACGATGCTAATGCTTACAATAACAACGACAACGACATCAACAACAACAACAACGACATGAAGTCAACGAACAACAGGAACAAGTATTCCATCAACGATGACGTCATGGCAACCAATGAGGGTGAGCACATTCAAGTCTTTAGCAGCTGTAGAGATAAGTATAAAGGCTCTAGAAATAGCGTCTACTACAACAACAACAACACTGCTCTCAACGGAAGCAACAACAACAACTACAACAGAAACACCGATCAAATCGACTTCAACAACACCGCCAACACCAGCTTCTTCAACAACACCAGCAACTTCAACAGCTACGAGCCGTATGGAGCAAACGTCGCCAACGACAACCACCTCAAAAACATCGACCCAACGCACGAACCAAGCGTTTTTTTTCTTCCGAACGACAAGGCGAAGCATTCTTCCGATCTCTACCGCTGGATGAGCAAGCAACAGGACTCCATCTACAACAGCAACAACAGCGCCAAAAAGACCTCTCAGTTCGGTTCGACAACGCTGAAGAGGGGATGGTTGAGAGAGGGAGGCAAGGGTGGACCGGTTCATCTTACCAAAAAGACACTCGTCGCCAGTAACTCTCTACAACTCATCAACTCACAGGTGTCCATTTTCATATATCTTCTAATAACTCAACTTTTTTTTCTTTTTTGAATAATTTGTTTCAGTTTTAGAAAAACTGACTCGTTTCACTGACATTGCTTTTTCTTGTAGTTTCTGGCAGTCTTTCAACCTCCAGACACACCCTCAAAGGTACTCTTCAAGCCGCTACTGGACGCCATCGGACTGGACCTGCACCCAGTCAAAATGTCCACCATCATGAAGAAGTTCGGCGGTGAGTTGTCGGCTCTCGCCTTCCTGAAGGAGTTGCGAGTGGAGTTGGTCGAGTCGGAAACGCCCAGTCTGCCCCGGACTTACAAGAAGAGGTGGGTGTGATGAGGGGTGTTGTGAGTTACTTTTTGAGGAGTTGAGGCAATCATGAAATATATTGTTTGTTTTATATATACAAAGTTGTTTACATTTTCAAACACACATACATTTTAGTAAACGCACACCCACATACACACACGTACACACATACACACACACACACACACATACACACACACACACACACACGCACACACACACACACACACACACACACACACACACACACACACACACACACACACACACACACACACACACACACGCATGCAGGCTTCAAGAAGAAGAAGTCGACAGACTCTTCCATGTCACTCAGCATCGACAAGACCGCCGTGACTCTCTTCGAGGGCGTTCAGTCGAGCTCGCAACAGTCAGTCCAGTTGACAGACTATGTTTCATTGTGATAGGAGGAGGAGGAGGAGGATGATAATGATGATGATGATGATAATAATGATAGTATTTAATATGACTAATAGACCATATTATAGTTTTGCTACATCCTCAAGGCCCAACACTGTTGATAAATATTGAACAAAATTAAATAAAATGGCGCTAGCAGCAATGGCACATTCACTTATATTTCATTATTCACCCCTTCCTTTTTGCTTCCCTCCCAACAGCAATGATGACATGTTTGTTTCTTACTTCAGTACTCACCGCTCCATTCACTACCCTCCCCCTCCTTCCCTTCCTCCCACACAGAACAGTCGTATCGATCGACATTTTCCGCTCAAATGCACTCCTCTCTTCCTTCATCAAGTCGCTCTGCAACAAGGCCTTCTGCTTCCTGCATCTCGGTGTCATCTGCATCAGCATCCCTCAACACCCGGTGGCACTGCACACGATGGTCGTGCATTCGTCGAAGCGTCTGTCGAATACACTGCAGGAGTTCCTGAACTCTGCCTATGAGAGGTCGGTGCTTGTCTTTGGTGCTTGTGTTTGGTGGTGGTGGTGGTTGTGTTTGGAGGTGGTGGTGGTTGTGTTTGGTGGTGCTTGTGTTTGGTGGTGGTGGTGCTTGTGTTTGGTGGTGGTGGTGGTGCTTGTCTTTGGTGGTGGTGGTGGTGGTTGTGTTTGGTGGTGGTGGTGCTTGTGTTTAGTGGTGGTGGTGGTTGTGTTTGGAGGTGGTGGTGGTTGTGTTTGGAGGTGGTGGTGGTTGTGTTTGGTGGTGCTTGTGTTTGGTGGTGGTGGTGCTTGTGTTTGGTGG
>OX030966.1:55000-72500 GCA_943735955.1 Piscicola geometra | reverse complement strand
CTGTTATGTTTTTCAGCCAATACTTTGGTATGCAAGCATTCGATCACTTCTCTCGTTTAAGTCTACTTTTCAGTTTGAGTTTTTGTGCATAAGTTTGCGACTTCCGTTTTTTTTTCACGAATTCATTTAGCATCACTTCCTCAGCATGGTAAGTCTTGTGCAAGTCTTGTGAATGAACGCGTACACACACCTACACTCGTGCACACAAACACACACACCCACATACACACACACACACACACACACACACACACACACACACACACACACACACACACACACACACACACACACATACATACATACATACACACACACACACACACAGGTAAATGTCACCAGCATGTTACCGACATCGGCTAGCATAGACCTACCATACGTCACAGTCACTGGCGAATACCGACTTTTCAAAGATCAAGTAGGATGGATCCCAATCACCATCATTATCACCACCAAAATCATCATCATTATCATCGTCATCACCATCATCAGCATCATCATCATCATGCACCCTACAACTGCGCACAGAAGTAATCTATACTAAATTAAACTCACGCTGGCTCTTCGAAGGCTGCCCTATATTGATAAATTCTTTTCCATTCGCTAGGTGGTGGGCACAAAGACGAACAAGAACTCGCAGTACGTGCACACACAAGTGCACCACTTTGTCATCCCGCACAAAGATTCTTCCAGGTTTGTTGTGCACGCACTATGTTGCCGACTGAAGTGATGGGCGCACACTTTTTAAACATGTTTTAGTTTTTTAGTTTTTATTTTTATGGCTAAAAGAAAATGAGAGAAAAATCACTGGAATGACATAATTTTAACTGGGAGGGCTGCATGCCTATATTTAATTATGACGTCAAGAAAGACACTGTCGCACACACACACACACACACACACACACACACACACACACACACACACACACACACACACACACACACACACACACACACACACACACACACACACACACACACACACACACACTCACACACACACACACACACAGATACGTAATGAGGGAAGGGGATTATCTGACGGCGAGTGCAGACATAGGCGCCTTTGTGCACGTCTTGACCACCGACCTCCTCAACCATCTCGTCTTCATCCAGAAAGTCTTCATGAAGGTTTTGTGGTCGACGAGATGTGCTTCTTGTAGGGGTTGTTGTTGTTGTTGTAGGGATTGTTATTGTTGTTGTTCTTGTAGGGGTTGTTGTAGACAATGTTTTTGTGGTAGATGTTGCTGTTGTTGTTGTAGATAATGTTTTTGTTTCAAATGTTGCTGTTGTTGTTGTAGATAATGTTTTTGTGGTAGATGTTGTTGTTGTAGTTGTAGATAATGTTTTTGTGGTAGATATTGTTTTTGTATGTGTAAGTGTTTTTTCCCCAGATGTTGCTGTTGAAATTGTTGTGGGATGTCTTGTTGTTTAGTTTGTTGGAGCTGTTTTTCAAAATCAGGAAGAGTTTTTTTATTTCTTAATGGGAAAAATATAAAAAAACTATGAATATCAACAATCATAATATCGCAGGTTGCACACAAAAACTACAATAATACCAGCAACAAATACGATAACAACAACTACAACAACAATACCAACTACATCAAAAACACCATCTCCAACAACTAAGACCAACTTTAACAACTAAAAACAAAACCAACTACTACAATACCAACACCAACTACAAGAACAACATTAACACGACGACAGGAGGTGAACGAGGTGGTTCAGAAAGTGTCGGGCAGTGACCAACCAGTGCAGATCTGGAGCGAGAAGATCGCCATGCACCTCTCGTCGCACAAGAAGCCTCTCCTCTACTCTTTCACCATTAAAATGAAGGTTTTTAAACGTTTTTTATTTGGTTGTGTTTTTTTAATTTTTCTTGGTGTTGAAAATGCATGCAGTCTTGACGTTGGTTGTTCAAATGTCTCTCGAGGCTTCTGCAATCTTTCCAATCATTTCGAGTTCTCAGAATACCGCTCGACACCGTTCTCACTCTTAAACCCAACAAATTCCATTTCCACATGCCCCAATGCTTTAATCCCATTTTGAGATGTCGGGCTCCCAGATAAACCGTTCTTCAATTGTAAAATTCAACATAACGCCATTTGTTACACGTGCCCATGCGGAAATGTCACAGGGCGTACAGATCACAGCGACCACACCAACGAGCAACGCTGTGCGCTTCGAGACGGGCGCCATAGACGTCGAGTTCTCCAACAGGGTGGTCAAGGCCCTCCGGAGCGAGCAAGTCGTAACTCGAGAAGAAGTCGTCAACAAGGTGTCTTTATTATTGGCATTTCATGCGGGCATTCATTCTGGAAGTGAAAATGAGTAATTTTTTGTATTTTTTTCAAGGGGAAATTAATTTCAAACGTTGAACCGATTCATTTTTTTATTTTTTTAAAATTGGAAATTAATTTTTTAGCTTAAAAAACACACATTTACTGCTCTAACCACCAAGGACCCCAATAAGACTGACAGCAACAAGCGGAAAAGCTCCGCTGCCAACCAGAAGAACTTCAGCAACAACACTGGCAACCACAAGGACTTCAGCAATAACACTGGCAACCACAAGGACTTCAGCAACAACACTGCCAACCACAAGGACTTCAGCAACAACACTGGCAACTACCTCTTCACGCTGCCCCCCTCCGATACCGTTCGTTTCTTTTATAGCTTTCATATTGCATAACTAATATATATTTATTTTATTTTTTTCTCAAAAAATACTTGTATAAAAGAAAAAGTGTAATGCATTTCTCAGGTTGTTTATTAAAAATTATTATTTACTTATCATTTACTCACTATTTACTTATTTGTAAATTTTTTAAAATTAAAATATAATTAAAATATAGGTTATTTATTATTTTATTCATATATTTGATTATTTGTTTATTAATTATTTTATCCCAATATTTAAAATACAAAATAATAAGCCCCATCTCCAACCAACCACAGCCGTACAAGATCTTCTTCCAACTGAAGGTCGACTTGAACCTCGCCCTGGGCACCCTGATCAGACACCCGCTCTTCGAAGAGGCAGAACCCGAATTCCCCCACCTTGCCTCCTTCAGCACTAGCATTGTCCTCCGTAACGCCCTACAGGTTTTGCTTTTACTCATTTTGAAATATATTTTCGGGCTTTCCGAGTTTATTTTTTTATTTGACACAAAATTTAGATCGACACAAAAATGAGGTTATGTTGATTTCTGGTGTTTGATTGAATCACTTCCGTGTCTTTAAAAGTCTTTCGTAAGTTTTTCGGGTTCCTATCAAATTTTAAATGATTTTTTAAACAAATATTTATTTGTGTTATTCAACTTCGAATTAAAGAATCCCTCTCTAATTAATTAAGCCATCAATCCATCGGCTTCACTCCACCACCAAAACAAGTATCGAGGGGTCGCATGTGCGTCGTGTGAGTGGCGCCTCTGTTGCTTTCCCTGGTCGAAAATTCGTGAGAACAACAACAATAATAATTATTATTATTACTAGTATTAGTAGTAGTAGTAGTAGTATTAGTAGTATTAGTAGTAGTAGTAGTAGTAGTAGGATTAGTAGTAGTATGAGTAGTAGTAGTAGTAGTAGTAGTAGTAGTAGTAGTAGTAGTAGTAGTAGTAGTAGTAGTAGTAGTAGTAGTAGTAGTAGAAGTAGTAGTAGTAGTAGTAGTAGTATTAGTAGTAGTAGTAGTAGTAGTAGTAGTAGTAGTAGTAGTAGTAGTAGTAGTAGTAGTAGTAGTAGTAGTAGTAGTGGTAGTAGTAGAAGTAGTAGTAGTAGTAGTAGTAGTATTAGTAGTAGTAGTAGTAGTAGGATTAGTAGTAGTATGAGTAGTAGTAGTAGTAGTAGTAGTAGTAGTAGTAGTAGTAGTAGTATTAGTAGTAGTAGTAGTAGTAGTAGTAGTAGTAGTAGTAGTAGTAGTAGTAGTAGGATTAGTAGTAGTATGAGTAGTAGTAGTAGTAGTAGTAGTAGTAGTAGTAGTAGTAGTAGTAGTAGTAGTAGTAGTAGTAGTATTAGTAGTAGTAGTAGTAGTAGTAGTAGTAGTAGTAGTAGTAGTAGTAGTAGTAGGATTAGTAGTAGTATGAGTAGTAGTAGTAGTAGTAGTAGTAGTAGTAGTAGTAGTAGTAGTAGTAGTAGTAGTAGTAGTAGAAGTAGTAGTAGTAGTAGTAGTAGTATTAGTAGTAGTAGTAGTAGTAGTAGTAGTAGTAGTAGTAGTAGTAGTAGTAGTAGTAGTAGTAGTAGGATTAGTAGTAGTAGTAGTAGTAGTAGTAGTAGTATTAGTAGTAGTAGTAGTAGTAGTATTAGTAGTAGTAGTAGTAGTATTAGTAGTAGGATTAGTAGTAGTAGTAGTAGTAGTAGTAGTAGTAGTAGTAGTAGTAGTAGTAGTAGTAGTAGTAGTAGTAGAAGTAGTAGTAGTAGTAGTAGTATTAGTAGTAGTAGTAGTAGTAGTAGTAGTAGGATTAGTAGTAGTAGTAGTAGTAGTAGTAGTAGGATTAGTAGTAGTATGAGTAGTAGTAGTAGTAGTAGTAGTAGTAGTAGTAGTAGTAGTAGTAGTAGTAGTAGTAGTAGTAGTAGTAGTAGTAGGATTAGTAGTAGTAGTAGTAGTAGTAGTAGTATTAGTAGTAGTATGAGTAGTAGTAGTAGTAGTAGTAGTAGTAGTAGTAGTAGTAGTAGTAGTAGTAGTAGTAGTAGTAGGATTATTAGTAGTATGAGTAGTAGTAGTAGTAGTAGTAGTAGTAGTAGTAGTAGTAGTAGTAGTAGTAGTAGTAGTAGTAGTAGTAGTAGTAGTAGTAGTAGTAGTAGTAGTAGTAGTAGTAGTAGTAGAAGTAGTAGTAGTAGTAGTAGTAGTAGTAGTAGTAATAAGAGTAGTAGTAGTATTAATAGTAGTAGTAGTAGTAGTATTTAGTGCCTTTGTCTCGGCACTTCATATTTTCCTTCATCTCCCCCTTTCTCTCCTCTGCCTCCGTCTCCAAATCGCACCCACACTTCTCAGCACTTCATCTTCCTCACTGCACTCTCGACACATTGAATATGTTGGCAGTTCTTCAATAAATCAGGTAAGCGACAAGTCACCATTCCAACTGGTCTTCTAGCCTCACAACCCTCACACACACATACATACACACATACACACACATACACACACACGCACATACACACACACACACACACACGTCATGCAATGCAGGAAACGATGAAAATGCTGCGAGAAATCGAAAGAGTTTACTTGAACAAGTTTTTTTAATTTTTTATTTTTCAACACTAGGGGGAGGGATGGTGGCTTTGTCTGCTTGTTTGTGCCTGCATGCTTGCAATTCAACGTAGTTATGATTTGGGCAATTCAATGAAATGATAACTAATATTTTGAAAAGTTATTACTGAGTGTTTTATTAAGTGTATAAACAAATCCTTTTTCAACAATCGACTCACTAGCTTCTATACAATTTAAAGCTACACTACCTTAAATTACACCATTTCAACTACATCTCTCTACTACAACTGCACCACCTTCAATTACACCAATTCAACTACATCTCTCTACCACAACTGCACCATCTCAGCCTACACTCCAAACACCACATCATCTTAACCCATAACCACACACAACCACTCAAACTAATACGCTCAAACTCTCTCAACCTAACCCATGCCACATACAACCACCACACAACAACCCCCCTTCCCAACCACCACCACCGCTACCACACAACAACCCCCCTATCCCAACCACCACCACCGCTACCACACAAAACCCCCCTATCTTAACCACAACCACCGCCACCACACAACAACAGCGACCAGCGCAGCAGCGGCACTTGAACCGGGGCTTCCTGACGTTGTCCTCGTTGCAGATCAGGGGACACGCCATGTTCTCACACGAAGGTCTGCCCCTCAAGGCCGAAACTCTGGAGTACGCCTGGTTGATCGAGGTGGTCGTTGGTGACCTGGTCGGAAAGCTCACCACTGCACAGGTTGCTGCTAGTCGTGGTGGTGGTTGTGGGGCTAGGAGTGGTGGTTGTGGTTGTGGGGGTAGAATTATTTAGTTGTGTGTTTTATAATAATAATAATATTATAAATAATTATTTTTTAAATTGGAGAAAGTTTATTATTATTAGTAGTAGTAGTATTAAAATGTTTTCACATCTCAAGCTTTCTTTATCAATTGCCCAACACCACCACCATCACCACATCCACCACCACCACCACCACCACCACTACCACCACCACCACCACCATCACCACATCCACCACCACCACCTCCACCACCACCACCATCTCTAGCACTTTCACTACTACACGCAGCCACCACCACACAACAGCTACTCAGCATCGTCGAGACGCTGAAGACCTTAGTGATGCTGGCTGCAGACAAGGAGAACAAGTTGGTGTGTCCGAACGCCTTCGAGCTTTGCCAGCACATGCTCGATCAGAATGAGTGTGTCAAGACAGGTGCGTTTTGAAGTTGTTTTAGTGAAAAAAACTTTGTTTAAATATTAAATTTAAGTTTTTTTTATTGAAGCTTTTTCATTCATTTTTACATGTTAAAGCTTTTTTTATTTTTTTCAATTAAGTTTTTAAAAAAAGTTGTCAAATCTTTTTACAAAAATTTTTCTCCAATTAAAATTTTTCTATTTTAAAAACACTTTTTGAAAATGTTAATGCATTGAATCATAAACTCTCGTAATACTATACAATAGAATACAACGACGAGTGTTATTAACGTGGCGTAAACCCGGTCGGGCTTCAAGACCACTTGGTTATGCATGCACACCGATTATTATTTATTAAATTATTTTATTCAACACAGGCAACAATCTCTTGTCTCCGTGCCCGACTGTGGCCGACCTCAAGTACGAGTTCATCAGGCTTTCCATCGACTGCATCGACATCCACCTGGTCGAGAGCGGATCAGCCCTGAATCTGCAAGTGAGGCGTGCCACTTTGCGTGCCTTCTTTAATTAATTTGTTTGCTGAAGGGTTGACTAATATAGCGAGATGTAGTTTGGAAAAGATTTTTATTTTTTATTATTAGTTTTTGTATTAACAAATTATTAATTTATTATTATTCTTCTTGTTTATTTGTTATTATTATTGATTTATTTACCATTATTATCGTTTCTTTAATTTTCTATAACCGAGTGATCTTGAAGTCATCTTCAAGAACCCACCTACCCACCCAAACTCACTAAAAACCCACCCAAACCCACCTACCCACCCAAACCCACCTACCCACCCAAACCCACCTACCCACCCAAACCCACCTACCCACCCAAACCCTCCTACCCACCCAAACCCACCTACCCACCCAAACCCACTAAAAGCCCACCCAAACCCACCTACCCACCCAAACCCATTAAAAGCCCACCCAAACCCACCTACCCACCCAAACCCATTAAAAGCCCACCCAAACCCACCTACCCACCCAAACTCATTAAAAACCCACCCAAACCCGCTAAAAGCCCACCCAAACCCACTAAAAGCCCACCCAAACCCACTAAAAGCCCACCAAAACCCACCTACCCACCCAAACTCACTAAAAACCCACCCACCCATCCAAACCCACCTACCAGATCCACCCGGTGAGGCTCTCACGTTGCAACCTCTTCAGCGCCGCATCGAAAGAAAACGTCACTCTGCTGCTGCCCCGTGTCGGCCTCAAGCACTTCGTGTGCACCAAGGCGGCAAACTCCGCCGAGTCCGAAGGTCTGCTCACGTGGCTCGAAGTGGGCGGCATGAAGCTGGGGCCACTCTTCGTCGACCTGAGCAAGAGTCTCGAAAACCGCCTGCTCCAGGGCGCTCAGAACGACTTCCTGAGACTTCACGACCAACGAACCAAACGGCTGGACTTCCTATGGGAGGGCGTCAAGTGCGGTTGTGTCGGTGGCTGTGCCTTCTTCGGGAACAACCGCAACGGCGAGAACTTCTTCCAACCTTCTTCGCTCGATCTCGAACTCAACACCAACGTCGCCGTGCCTCGCATCTTCGGTAACGTCTCAGAGGGCTTTGGCTTTGGCCAGAGCATCTTGAAGCCCGCCGAAAGCATCTTCTCGCAGAAACCACTGCCCGCCGCCGAGTACTTGAACGAAGTCTTCAAGCCGCCAGAAGATGATGGCGAAGAGAGGAAGAGGCAAGAAAGAGTTTCTTCGCTCAGGAAGAATCCCATCTCAACGACGCCGAGCGTCAAACGTTCGGGCAGCATCGATAAAGGAAAGGATTCAAACTCGATAGTCTGGAAGAGCAGACTGACGCTGGCGAGTGAGGAAGAGGAGGGAGAGGAGGAGGGTGAGGAAGAAGATAACAGCATAGACATCATCCTCGTGTCCCTGTCCAGTGATGAGTCCGCCCCAGGAGTCATCACCGACCCGAGCTCTGGCGTCTATCCCAGGAGCAAAATTATGAAGTACGTATAAAGTTTTTTTCAATATTTAAAGTATTTTCAACTTTTTTAAAAGTATTTGCTCTGGAAGAATTCAGTCGTAGTTTTTCAGGTATTAAGACTATTCCACGAACAAGTTAGCCTATCCTTATCATCATCATTATTATTATCATCATCATTATCATCATCATCATCATCATCATCACCATCACCATCATCATCAACATCACTACCACACCCACAGCGAAAGCGCTCTATCGTCACCGGCTTTGCGACTCTCAGCGCAGTCGACCGATGAAGCAGCCAGCACGCGCCTCCCCAAGACGTTCTTGGGCCGTCTCAAGGAGCCCAGAATGGCCAGCAGATGGCATTCGGACGTCGAACTGAGACCCAAGAAGCAGGCAGCCTCCTCGCTCCTCCTCGCTGAGGTTTTAGCGCGTGCATGTTTGCATACACATACATCAACATTGACGTTCACGCACACGAGCACTCACACACACACACCTACATCACATACACGCACACACAAAATTGAAATTGAAAAAATATATATTTCCTTGCTTTAAACTTGTTCATCTCTCACAAACAACAACCTCCTAGAAACTAATCGAGAGCAAGAATTCTTCGTACCAAAACGCCATGGAGTCGGTGGGCAAACAGACGTCCGACAGCAGCGACCTGTCCTTCAAGTCGGCCCTCAGCTTCGAGTTCAAGACTCGAGACGATAGGGGCCAGCTGAGAGACCCGCCTCTGAAGGCCTTCCCCTCGCCCGAGCAGAGGAAGAAGAACCTTTTGTTCGCGCAGAAGAACGCGAAGGCCGAAGAGAAAGCAGCTGAAACTCGATGTAGACTTTTGGTTTCTTATTAATTCTTGCAGACTTATTTCGAAGTATCTTTCATTTAATCTTGAACGGCTTAATGCCTTCTAATCATGAACTATTTGTTTCTCGAGCTATTTTCAATCGCCAAACAACAACATCCTCAGCACAACAACAACAACAACCTTCTCAGCACAACAACAACAACAACCTTCTCAGCACAACAACACCACAGT
The DNA here is from genome assembly GCA_943735955.1 of Piscicola geometra. Classification (NCBI taxonomy): domain Eukaryota; kingdom Metazoa; phylum Annelida; class Clitellata; order Hirudinida; family Piscicolidae; genus Piscicola; species Piscicola geometra. The sequence continues at coordinate 63,065 of OX030966.1, read as the reverse complement.
CTCGAAGAACATGAGCAAGTTCCTGCGCAAGAACGAATCTCACTTCTGGAAGGCCAAGTACTTGCACCTCGACTCGCACATCAAGACGCCACCAGAACCCGCCAAAGCAACGAGCCCCTTCGAGTCGACAAGCGGTCAGGACATTCTCGGCTCGAAACTCCTGATGGAGGGCTACAAGTGCTACATGGGCAAGTACCACTGTCCCAACTGGTCCGCCCCGCTGCCTGTTCAGACCAACCTTACTCACTCCGACCCGTCCGTTTCCGACCTCAAAGACCTCAACTACTGCGTGCCTCACTACGCCGCGTACAGCAAAGGCCTCGACTGCCACTCGATCATCAGCGATCATACTCCGCTGAAGCCCGCTCACGAGCGAGACGAGCAGGACGCCACGCATATATTCCGGCGACACATCGAGAAGAAGTTCGGCAAGGACGGCTTCAGTCCGGAGAACTCGATAAAGCGGCCGGAGGAGGCGAGGGACGACTGGGCAGCCATGGTGCAGCTCGACAAGTCGCTCGATGTGATGATCTCGCCTGTGATGCTCGAGGCTTTTAATAGGTGTGTGTGTGAGTTATAACAAACAATTAATAAGAATGAGGTATGGAAATAAATAAATGAATAATAGTAATAATAACAATAATAATAATGAACATAAAGTCTCGTAGTAACTGTCAAAAACTCAATAAATTCTATCGCCACTTCAACCACAACCATCACCACAACCGTCACCATCACTATAGCCACCACCACCACAACCACCACCACAACCACCACATCCACAACCACCACCACAACAACCACCACCACCACAACCACTACAACTACCACAACAACCACCACCACAACCACCACTACAACTATCACCACCACAACCACTACACCACCACCACTACAACTATAACCACCACAACTACAACTATAACAACCACCACTCCTCGAAGGTACATCGACTCAATAATGCCTTCTCTGGCGAACATGCACCCCTCCTCGATCATCGACCTCCTGCACTTCAACTGCCTCAGCACCCTCTCCAACCAGGAAGACAAGAACACCACGCTCACGTCTTGTCTCGACGCCTTCGCCGAAACAGCCGAGGTGACGAAGACGATCGATAAGTACCAGTGCGAAAACCTCCATGTGAAGGTCAACTTGCCGCAGGTTCGTGTGGCTCTCGTGTGGGTTTTGTGTGGCTCTCGTGTGGCTCTCGTGTGGGTTTTGTGTGGCTCTCGTGTGGCTCTCGTGTGGGTCTCGTGTGGGTTTTGGGGGGTCTCGTGTGGGTCTAGTGTGGGTCTCGTGTGGGTCTCGTGTGGGTCTCGTGTGGGTTTTGGGGGGTCTCGTGTGGGTTTTGGGTGGGTAAGGTGGGGTTTTTTGTTTGTGTTATGTTTATTTTGGCTGGAATTTAGTGATTTATTCTTCAGTTTTTATTTTTCTCATTAACTCATTTCATTCGATTGACGCCTCGATATTTATTAACGACAACAGTTTCATCCATGAAACTGCAAAATGCTTCAAAACTCAACAGCAACAATAACAACCAACTACCTCCCAGACACCATCACCGCCTGTAATAACAACAACAATAACAACCAACTACCTCCCAGACACCATCACCGCCTGTAATAACAACAACAATAACAACCAACTACCTCCCAGACACCATCACTGCCTGTAATAACAACAACAATAACAACCAACTACCTCCCAGACACCATCACTGCCTGTAATAACAACAACAATAACAACCAACTACCTCCCAGACACCATCACCGCCTGCAATAACAACAACAATAACAACCAACTACCTCCCAGACACCATCACCGCCTGTAATAACAACAACAATAACAACCAACTACCTCCCAGACACCATCACCGCCTGTAATAACAACAACAATAACAACCAACTACCTCCCAGAAACCATCACCGCCTGTAATAACAACAACAATAACAACCAACTACCTCCCAGACACCATCACCGCCTGTAATAACAACAACAATAACAACCAACTACCTCCCAGACACCATCACTGCCTGTAATAACAACAACAATAACAACCAACTACCTCCCAGACACCATCACTGCCTGTAATAACAACAACAATAACAACCAACTACCTCCCAGACACCATCACTGCCTGTAATAACAACAACAATAACAACCAACTACCTCCCAGACACCATCACCGCCTGTAATAACAACAACAATAACAACCAACTACCTCCCAGACACCATCACTGCCTGTAATAACAACAACAATAACAACCAACTACCTCCCAGACACCATCACTGCCTGTAATAACAACAACAATAACAACCAACTACCTCCCAGACACCATCACCGCCTGTAACAACAACGACAACAACAACCACACAGATAAACGTATCTCTCCTACAAGTTTGTTCTGTCAACGGCAAGCTATTGAAGGCGAACAAAGCCTCCGACCACACCTCCGTCGCCCTCCTCACCGTCAGCTTCAACAACTCCACCCTCAACTTCTTCCACAACGCCGAAATCAGAACCACTTCGACCATCCTCATGTCCAATGTCAAGGACCCCGCGAACAAAAAGTTTGCCGCCATTTTCAATATTTATAATTTTAAGGGCCTTGGTACGACCACACTCAACATTGAAGTGCAGAAAATAATCACAACAAACCACACTTCAACACACCACACTCGACCACACAACAACACTCGACCACTTAACAAAACACAACACTCGAACACACAATCCACGCCACACAGACCACGCCACACAGACCACACCACACAAAGCATACTACACAAGACACAAAGAAACCACACAAAGCACCCACCGACCCACCCACAAGGAACCACGAACTGTCGCTCTTCGACGGCAACCTCACGATGATGAACATCGGCAACCGCATCGGAGTCGGCAAGCGCAAGATGGCTGACCTCCGCAACCGCCTCAAGAACACGAACATTATCATCACCACCTTCATCATCATCATCATTATCACCACCTTCACCACCTTCATCATCATCGTCATCATCATCTAGTTTTTTTCTCGCTGATAAAACGTATAATAATAATGCCTGATATGATAATGATATAATAATAATCATAATAAAATAATATAATAAATAATAAATAAATAAATAATATAATATAATGACGAACATTATTATAGTGGCGTATAACCCGAACGGGCTTCCAGGTTACTTAGGCTGCATATTTTCATTTGCGTCTTTGGGTTACTAGGGCATTGCTTGCACTTGAACCTAGGACCTTTCATTATTGGTCAAGCCGAGAGTCGTTGCCGACTCGGCTACCCGTTCAACATATGATATTACGATCATTATCATTACAGATACGTCAACAGCGTGGGAGTCGAGGCGTTAGAGGACCTTTTTGTGGGACCGTCTGTACCTGACGTCAGTGCTCGCTCCATGATAATGATATCGTTAATGATGAGAGTAGTAGTAATAGAAGTAATAGAAGTAGTAGTAGTAGTAGTAGTAGTAGTAGTAGTAGTAGTAGTAGTAGTATTAGTAGTAGTAGTAGTAGTAGTAGTAGTAGTAGTAGTAGTAGTAGTAGTAGTAGTAGTAGTAGTAGTAGTAGTAGTAGTAGTAGTAGTAGTAGTAGTAGTAGTAGTAGTAGTAGTAGTAGTAGTAGTAGTAGTAGTAGTAGTAGTAGTAGTAGTAGTAGTAATATTAATGATAATAATAATTATCTTCATTTTCCTAACACTAATATGCCCGCAGCCACTATATGGTTCATTTTCCTCATCTCACCCATTCATGCTTCTGTCTACCCCTCATCCTCTCATTCCATCCCTCCATCTACCCTCCCAACAGAACACCACCCTCAAGAACGGAATCCTGGTGCTGACGCGACAGTGGAAGAATGTCCTCTACCTGCCCATCTTCGACGACCACACCTTCCGTGTTAGTGCGCTTTTGGTGTTGTTTTTTCTTTTTAAGGATTTATTATTATTGTTATTTTCGAATTATGCTTACTTTTTCGTTTTGCGTCTTATGAAATTTTTCATTCCAAGAACATCACAACTTTTATTTAATTTTTTCTGATGCATCAATGCTGTTGTCATTCATTCCAACGATCCTCCATCCTCCATCTTCCACACTCCACACTACATCCTCCCTTCAACACTCCATCCTCCATCTTCCCTTTCACACTCCACATTCCATCCTCCCTTCCATCCTCCATCTTCCACCTTCCTCCCTTCCACATTCCAGTCTAAAAAGAGAGTGAAGGTGGCTTACGCGGTCCCGCTGGTTCAGAGCCGCTACTACAACACCTCAGCCGACAGCTCGCAGGACTATCTCGGCAACGAGGGCATGCACGCAGGTGGCGATGGAGCTTCCAATCCTGCTGGAGACAGTGCTAGGAACCTCAGTGCAGTCGATGCCGTTGATGAGAAAACCTTTCTCTTGCGAGCGGAAGGAGGCGCTCTTCTGACGCCGAAGCCCGCTTCTTTTTGCGAGTCAGCGAACCAAGTGCCTCCGTTCACGCTGAAGGCATCGCCCATCGACCTGGTGAGGATCGACACGATGGGCAGGATCTCCTTCCAGAACCTCGAAAGCGGTTGGTTTTGTGTGTGTTTTGTTTGCCTTCTTTGAGTTTTTTCTTTGTGATTAATTTTAAATCACACAAATTCTATTCTACCTTCACCACTACCGCCCACAGACATTACACAAATTCTATTCTACCTTCACCACTACCGCCCACAGACATTACACAAATTCTATTCTACCTTCACCACTACCGCCCACAGACATTACACAAATTCTATTCTACCTTCACCACTACCGCCCACAGACATTACACAAATTCTATTCTACCTTCACCACTACCGCCCACAGACATTACACAAATTCTATTCTACTTTCACCACTACCGCCCACAGACATTACACAAATTCTATTCTACTTTCACCACTACCGCCCACAGACATTACACAAATTCTATTCTACCTTCACCACTACCGCCCACAGACATTACACAAATTCTATTCTATCTTCACCACTACCGCCCACAGACATTACACAAATTCTATTCTACCTTCACCACTACCGCCCACAGACATTACACAAATTCTATTCTACCTTCACCACTACCGCCCACAGACATTACACAAATTCTATTCTACCTTCACCACTACCGCCCACAGACATTACACAAATTCTATTCTACCTTCACCACTACCGCCCACAGACATTACACAAATTCTATTCTACCTTCACCACTACCGCCCACAGACATTACACAAATTCTATTCTACCTTCACCACTACCGCCCACAGACATTACACAAATTCTATTCTACCTTCACCACTACCGCCCACAGACATTACACAAATTCTATTCTACCTTCACCACTACCGCCCACAGACATTACACAAATTCTATTCTACCTTCACCACTACCGCCCACAGACATTACACAAATTCTATTCTACTTTCACCACTACCGCCCACAGACATTACACAAATTCTATTCTACTTTCACCACTACCGCCCACAGACATTACACAAATTCTATTCTACCTTCACCACTACCGCCCACAGACATTACACAAATTCTATTCTATCTTCACCACTACCGCCCACAGACATTACACAAATTCTATTCTACCTTCACCACTACCGCCCACAGACATTACACAAATTCTATTCTACCTTCACCACTACCGCCCACAGACATTACACAAATTCTATTCTACCTTCACCACTACCGCCCACAGACATTACACAAATTCTATTCTACCTTCACCACTACCGCCCACAGACATTTCACAAATTCTATTCTACCTTCACCACTACCGCCCACAGACATTACACAAATTCTATTCTACCTTCACCACTACCGCCCACAGACATTACACAAATTCTATTCTACCTTCACCACTACCGCCCACAGACATTTCACAAATTCTATTCTACCTTCACCACTACCGCCCACAGACATTACACAAATTCTATTCTATCTTCACCACTACCGCCCACAGACATTACACAAATTCTATTCTACCTTCACCACTACCGCCCACAGACATTACACAAATTCTATTCTATCTTCACCACTACCGCCCACAGACATTACACAAATTCTATTCTACCTTCACCACTACCGCCCACAGACATTACACAAATTCTATTCTATCTTCACCACTACCGCCCACAGACATTACACAAATTCTATTCTACTTTCACCACTACCGCCCACAGACATTACACAAATTCTATTCTACCTTCACCACTACCGCCCACAGACATTACACAAATTCTATTCTACTTTCACCACTACCGCCCACAGACATTACACAAATTCTATTCTACCTTCACCACTACCGCCCACAGACATTACACAAATTCTATTCTACCTTCACCACTACCGCCCACAGACATTACACAAATTCTATTCTACCTTCACCACTACCGCCCACAGACATTACACAAATTCTATTCTATCTTCACCACTACCGCCCACAGCCATCGCTCCCCAGCTGAAGAGGAGGAACGCCGAAGGAAGCACTGGCCACTCGAGCCTCAGTAGCGACCACATCTTCACGCACATGCAATCAAACAACAACGATGCTAATGCTTACAATAACAACGACAACGACATCAACAACAACAACAACGACATGAAGTCAACGAACAACAGGAACAAGTATTCCATCAACGATGACGTCATGGCAACCAATGAGGGTGAGCACATTCAAGTCTTTAGCAGCTGTAGAGATAAGTATAAAGGCTCTAGAAATAGCGTCTACTACAACAACAACAACACTGCTCTCAACGGAAGCAACAACAACAACTACAACAGAAACACCGATCAAATCGACTTCAACAACACCGCCAACACCAGCTTCTTCAACAACACCAGCAACTTCAACAGCTACGAGCCGTATGGAGCAAACGTCGCCAACGACAACCACCTCAAAAACATCGACCCAACGCACGAACCAAGCGTTTTTTTTCTTCCGAACGACAAGGCGAAGCATTCTTCCGATCTCTACCGCTGGATGAGCAAGCAACAGGACTCCATCTACAACAGCAACAACAGCGCCAAAAAGACCTCTCAGTTCGGTTCGACAACGCTGAAGAGGGGATGGTTGAGAGAGGGAGGCAAGGGTGGACCGGTTCATCTTACCAAAAAGACACTCGTCGCCAGTAACTCTCTACAACTCATCAACTCACAGGTGTCCATTTTCATATATCTTCTAATAACTCAACTTTTTTTTCTTTTTTGAATAATTTGTTTCAGTTTTAGAAAAACTGACTCGTTTCACTGACATTGCTTTTTCTTGTAGTTTCTGGCAGTCTTTCAACCTCCAGACACACCCTCAAAGGTACTCTTCAAGCCGCTACTGGACGCCATCGGACTGGACCTGCACCCAGTCAAAATGTCCACCATCATGAAGAAGTTCGGCGGTGAGTTGTCGGCTCTCGCCTTCCTGAAGGAGTTGCGAGTGGAGTTGGTCGAGTCGGAAACGCCCAGTCTGCCCCGGACTTACAAGAAGAGGTGGGTGTGATGAGGGGTGTTGTGAGTTACTTTTTGAGGAGTTGAGGCAATCATGAAATATATTGTTTGTTTTATATATACAAAGTTGTTTACATTTTCAAACACACATACATTTTAGTAAACGCACACCCACATACACACACGTACACACATACACACACACACACACACATACACACACACACACACACACGCACACACACACACACACACACACACACACACACACACACACACACACACACACACACACACACACACACACACGCATGCAGGCTTCAAGAAGAAGAAGTCGACAGACTCTTCCATGTCACTCAGCATCGACAAGACCGCCGTGACTCTCTTCGAGGGCGTTCAGTCGAGCTCGCAACAGTCAGTCCAGTTGACAGACTATGTTTCATTGTGATAGGAGGAGGAGGAGGAGGATGATAATGATGATGATGATGATAATAATGATAGTATTTAATATGACTAATAGACCATATTATAGTTTTGCTACATCCTCAAGGCCCAACACTGTTGATAAATATTGAACAAAATTAAATAAAAT
>OX030966.1:32500-50000 GCA_943735955.1 Piscicola geometra | reverse complement strand
TGTAGTAGTATTGGGTAGTGTTGTAGTGGGGGTGTAGTAGTAGTGGGTGGTGTAGTAGCGGGTGGTGTAGTAGCGGGTGTAGTAGTACTAGGTGTAGTAGTAGTGGGTGGTGTAGTAGTGGGTGTAGTAGTAGTGGGTGTAGTAGAAGTGGGTGGTGTAGTGGCGGGTAGTGTAGAAGTGGGTGGTGTAGTAGCCGGTGTAGTAGTAGTGGGTGGTGTAGTAGTAGGTGTAGTAGTGGGTGGTGTTGTAGTGGCGGGTGGTGTAGTAGTAGGGTTGTATTTGCAGAGTTGTTGTTGTTGTAGGGTTGTGGAGATGTAGTAGATGTAATGGGTGTAGTTGTAGTGGATGTAATGGGTGCAGTAGTGTCGTTATCAGTGGTGGTTTTAAGCGAGTTTAGTTGCTGTTGTGGTAGCTGAGCGTTGTAGTTGTATTAGTAGAAATAGTTTTAGAGTAGGTAGTATTGTCAGTAGTAAGGTTAGTAGTGTTATTGGTGGTTTACTGGATGAGGTAGTAGTAGTAGTATTAGTAGTATTAGCAGTAGTAGTAGTAGTAGAAGTAGTAGTATTAGTATTAGTAACAGTAGCAGTAGTAGTAGTAGCAGTAGTAGTTGTAGTAGCAGTAGTAGTAGTAATATTGTGTAATATGTGTAGATAGGCCTGTTATGTTTTTCAGCCAATACTTTGGTATGCAAGCATTCGATCACTTCTCTCGTTTAAGTCTACTTTTCAGTTTGAGTTTTTGTGCATAAGTTTGCGACTTCCGTTTTTTTTTCACGAATTCATTTAGCATCACTTCCTCAGCATGGTAAGTCTTGTGCAAGTCTTGTGAATGAACGCGTACACACACCTACACTCGTGCACACAAACACACACACCCACATACACACACACACACACACACACACACACACACACACACACACACACACACACACACACACACACACACACATACATACATACATACACACACACACACACACAGGTAAATGTCACCAGCATGTTACCGACATCGGCTAGCATAGACCTACCATACGTCACAGTCACTGGCGAATACCGACTTTTCAAAGATCAAGTAGGATGGATCCCAATCACCATCATTATCACCACCAAAATCATCATCATTATCATCGTCATCACCATCATCAGCATCATCATCATCATGCACCCTACAACTGCGCACAGAAGTAATCTATACTAAATTAAACTCACGCTGGCTCTTCGAAGGCTGCCCTATATTGATAAATTCTTTTCCATTCGCTAGGTGGTGGGCACAAAGACGAACAAGAACTCGCAGTACGTGCACACACAAGTGCACCACTTTGTCATCCCGCACAAAGATTCTTCCAGGTTTGTTGTGCACGCACTATGTTGCCGACTGAAGTGATGGGCGCACACTTTTTAAACATGTTTTAGTTTTTTAGTTTTTATTTTTATGGCTAAAAGAAAATGAGAGAAAAATCACTGGAATGACATAATTTTAACTGGGAGGGCTGCATGCCTATATTTAATTATGACGTCAAGAAAGACACTGTCGCACACACACACACACACACACACACACACACACACACACACACACACACACACACACACACACACACACACACACACACACACACACACACACACACACACACACACACACACACACACTCACACACACACACACACACAGATACGTAATGAGGGAAGGGGATTATCTGACGGCGAGTGCAGACATAGGCGCCTTTGTGCACGTCTTGACCACCGACCTCCTCAACCATCTCGTCTTCATCCAGAAAGTCTTCATGAAGGTTTTGTGGTCGACGAGATGTGCTTCTTGTAGGGGTTGTTGTTGTTGTTGTAGGGATTGTTATTGTTGTTGTTCTTGTAGGGGTTGTTGTAGACAATGTTTTTGTGGTAGATGTTGCTGTTGTTGTTGTAGATAATGTTTTTGTTTCAAATGTTGCTGTTGTTGTTGTAGATAATGTTTTTGTGGTAGATGTTGTTGTTGTAGTTGTAGATAATGTTTTTGTGGTAGATATTGTTTTTGTATGTGTAAGTGTTTTTTCCCCAGATGTTGCTGTTGAAATTGTTGTGGGATGTCTTGTTGTTTAGTTTGTTGGAGCTGTTTTTCAAAATCAGGAAGAGTTTTTTTATTTCTTAATGGGAAAAATATAAAAAAACTATGAATATCAACAATCATAATATCGCAGGTTGCACACAAAAACTACAATAATACCAGCAACAAATACGATAACAACAACTACAACAACAATACCAACTACATCAAAAACACCATCTCCAACAACTAAGACCAACTTTAACAACTAAAAACAAAACCAACTACTACAATACCAACACCAACTACAAGAACAACATTGGTTCAGAAAGTGTCGGGCAGTGACCAACCAGTGCAGATCTGGAGCGAGAAGATCGCCATGCACCTCTCGTCGCACAAGAAGCCTCTCCTCTACTCTTTCACCATTAAAATGAAGGTTTTTAAACGTTTTTTATTTGGTTGTGTTTTTTTAATTTTTCTTGGTGTTGAAAATGCATGCAGTCTTGACGTTGGTTGTTCAAATGTCTCTCGAGGCTTCTGCAATCTTTCCAATCATTTCGAGTTCTCAGAATACCGCTCGACACCGTTCTCACTCTTAAACCCAACAAATTCCATTTCCACATGCCCCAATGCTTTAATCCCATTTTGAGATGTCGGGCTCCCAGATAAACCGTTCTTCAATTGTAAAATTCAACATAACGCCATTTGTTACACGTGCCCATGCGGAAATGTCACAGGGCGTACAGATCACAGCGACCACACCAACGAGCAACGCTGTGCGCTTCGAGACGGGCGCCATAGACGTCGAGTTCTCCAACAGGGTGGTCAAGGCCCTCCGGAGCGAGCAAGTCGTAACTCGAGAAGAAGTCGTCAACAAGGTGTCTTTATTATTGGCATTTCATGCGGGCATTCATTCTGGAAGTGAAAATGAGTAATTTTTTGTATTTTTTTCAAGGGGAAATTAATTTCAAACGTTGAACCGATTCATTTTTTTATTTTTTTAAAATTGGAAATTAATTTTTTAGCTTAAAAAACACACATTTACTGCTCTAACCACCAAGGACCCCAATAAGACTGACAGCAACAAGCGGAAAAGCTCCGCTGCCAACCAGAAGAACTTCAGCAACAACACTGGCAACCACAAGGACTTCAGCAATAACACTGGCAACCACAAGGACTTCAGCAACAACACTGCCAACCACAAGGACTTCAGCAACAACACTGGCAACTACCTCTTCACGCTGCCCCCCTCCGATACCGTTCGTTTCTTTTATAGCTTTCATATTGCATAACTAATATATATTTATTTTATTTTTTTCTCAAAAAATACTTGTATAAAAGAAAAAGTGTAATGCATTTCTCAGGTTGTTTATTAAAAATTATTATTTACTTATCATTTACTCACTATTTACTTATTTGTAAATTTTTTAAAATTAAAATATAATTAAAATATAGGTTATTTATTATTTTATTCATATATTTGATTATTTGTTTATTAATTATTTTATCCCAATATTTAAAATACAAAATAATAAGCCCCATCTCCAACCAACCACAGCCGTACAAGATCTTCTTCCAACTGAAGGTCGACTTGAACCTCGCCCTGGGCACCCTGATCAGACACCCGCTCTTCGAAGAGGCAGAACCCGAATTCCCCCACCTTGCCTCCTTCAGCACTAGCATTGTCCTCCGTAACGCCCTACAGGTTTTGCTTTTACTCATTTTGAAATATATTTTCGGGCTTTCCGAGTTTATTTTTTTATTTGACACAAAATTTAGATCGACACAAAAATGAGGTTATGTTGATTTCTGGTGTTTGATTGAATCACTTCCGTGTCTTTAAAAGTCTTTCGTAAGTTTTTCGGGTTCCTATCAAATTTTAAATGATTTTTTAAACAAATATTTATTTGTGTTATTCAACTTCGAATTAAAGAATCCCTCTCTAATTAATTAAGCCATCAATCCATCGGCTTCACTCCACCACCAAAACAAGTATCGAGGGGTCGCATGTGCGTCGTGTGAGTGGCGCCTCTGTTGCTTTCCCTGGTCGAAAATTCGTGAGAACAACAACAATAATAATTATTATTATTACTAGTATTAGTAGTAGTAGTAGTAGTATTAGTAGTATTAGTAGTAGTAGTAGTAGTAGTAGGATTAGTAGTAGTATGAGTAGTAGTAGTAGTAGTAGTAGTAGTAGTAGTAGTAGTAGTAGTAGTAGTAGTAGTAGTAGTAGTAGTAGTAGTAGTAGAAGTAGTAGTAGTAGTAGTAGTAGTATTAGTAGTAGTAGTAGTAGTAGTAGTAGTAGTAGTAGTAGTAGTAGTAGTAGTAGTAGTAGTAGTAGTAGTAGTAGTGGTAGTAGTAGAAGTAGTAGTAGTAGTAGTAGTAGTATTAGTAGTAGTAGTAGTAGTAGGATTAGTAGTAGTATGAGTAGTAGTAGTAGTAGTAGTAGTAGTAGTAGTAGTAGTAGTAGTATTAGTAGTAGTAGTAGTAGTAGTAGTAGTAGTAGTAGTAGTAGTAGTAGTAGTAGGATTAGTAGTAGTATGAGTAGTAGTAGTAGTAGTAGTAGTAGTAGTAGTAGTAGTAGTAGTAGTAGTAGTAGTAGTAGTAGTATTAGTAGTAGTAGTAGTAGTAGTAGTAGTAGTAGTAGTAGTAGTAGTAGTAGTAGGATTAGTAGTAGTATGAGTAGTAGTAGTAGTAGTAGTAGTAGTAGTAGTAGTAGTAGTAGTAGTAGTAGTAGTAGTAGTAGAAGTAGTAGTAGTAGTAGTAGTAGTATTAGTAGTAGTAGTAGTAGTAGTAGTAGTAGTAGTAGTAGTAGTAGTAGTAGTAGTAGTAGTAGTAGGATTAGTAGTAGTAGTAGTAGTAGTAGTAGTAGTATTAGTAGTAGTAGTAGTAGTAGTATTAGTAGTAGTAGTAGTAGTATTAGTAGTAGGATTAGTAGTAGTAGTAGTAGTAGTAGTAGTAGTAGTAGTAGTAGTAGTAGTAGTAGTAGTAGTAGTAGTAGAAGTAGTAGTAGTAGTAGTAGTATTAGTAGTAGTAGTAGTAGTAGTAGTAGTAGGATTAGTAGTAGTAGTAGTAGTAGTAGTAGTAGGATTAGTAGTAGTATGAGTAGTAGTAGTAGTAGTAGTAGTAGTAGTAGTAGTAGTAGTAGTAGTAGTAGTAGTAGTAGTAGTAGTAGTAGTAGGATTAGTAGTAGTAGTAGTAGTAGTAGTAGTATTAGTAGTAGTATGAGTAGTAGTAGTAGTAGTAGTAGTAGTAGTAGTAGTAGTAGTAGTAGTAGTAGTAGTAGTAGTAGGATTATTAGTAGTATGAGTAGTAGTAGTAGTAGTAGTAGTAGTAGTAGTAGTAGTAGTAGTAGTAGTAGTAGTAGTAGTAGTAGTAGTAGTAGTAGTAGTAGTAGTAGTAGTAGTAGTAGTAGTAGTAGAAGTAGTAGTAGTAGTAGTAGTAGTAGTAGTAGTAATAAGAGTAGTAGTAGTATTAATAGTAGTAGTAGTAGTAGTATTTAGTGCCTTTGTCTCGGCACTTCATATTTTCCTTCATCTCCCCCTTTCTCTCCTCTGCCTCCGTCTCCAAATCGCACCCACACTTCTCAGCACTTCATCTTCCTCACTGCACTCTCGACACATTGAATATGTTGGCAGTTCTTCAATAAATCAGGTAAGCGACAAGTCACCATTCCAACTGGTCTTCTAGCCTCACAACCCTCACACACACATACATACACACATACACACACATACACACACACGCACATACACACACACACACACACACGTCATGCAATGCAGGAAACGATGAAAATGCTGCGAGAAATCGAAAGAGTTTACTTGAACAAGTTTTTTTAATTTTTTATTTTTCAACACTAGGGGGAGGGATGGTGGCTTTGTCTGCTTGTTTGTGCCTGCATGCTTGCAATTCAACGTAGTTATGATTTGGGCAATTCAATGAAATGATAACTAATATTTTGAAAAGTTATTACTGAGTGTTTTATTAAGTGTATAAACAAATCCTTTTTCAACAATCGACTCACTAGCTTCTATACAATTTAAAGCTACACTACCTTAAATTACACCATTTCAACTACATCTCTCTACTACAACTGCACCACCTTCAATTACACCAATTCAACTACATCTCTCTACCACAACTGCACCATCTCAGCCTACACTCCAAACACCACATCATCTTAACCCATAACCACACACAACCACTCAAACTAATACGCTCAAACTCTCTCAACCTAACCCATGCCACATACAACCACCACACAACAACCCCCCTTCCCAACCACCACCACCGCTACCACACAACAACCCCCCTATCCCAACCACCACCACCGCTACCACACAAAACCCCCCTATCTTAACCACAACCACCGCCACCACACAACAACAGCGACCAGCGCAGCAGCGGCACTTGAACCGGGGCTTCCTGACGTTGTCCTCGTTGCAGATCAGGGGACACGCCATGTTCTCACACGAAGGTCTGCCCCTCAAGGCCGAAACTCTGGAGTACGCCTGGTTGATCGAGGTGGTCGTTGGTGACCTGGTCGGAAAGCTCACCACTGCACAGGTTGCTGCTAGTCGTGGTGGTGGTTGTGGGGCTAGGAGTGGTGGTTGTGGTTGTGGGGGTAGAATTATTTAGTTGTGTGTTTTATAATAATAATAATATTATAAATAATTATTTTTTAAATTGGAGAAAGTTTATTATTATTAGTAGTAGTAGTATTAAAATGTTTTCACATCTCAAGCTTTCTTTATCAATTGCCCAACACCACCACCATCACCACATCCACCACCACCACCACCACCACCACTACCACCACCACCACCACCATCACCACATCCACCACCACCACCTCCACCACCACCACCATCTCTAGCACTTTCACTACTACACGCAGCCACCACCACACAACAGCTACTCAGCATCGTCGAGACGCTGAAGACCTTAGTGATGCTGGCTGCAGACAAGGAGAACAAGTTGGTGTGTCCGAACGCCTTCGAGCTTTGCCAGCACATGCTCGATCAGAATGAGTGTGTCAAGACAGGTGCGTTTTGAAGTTGTTTTAGTGAAAAAAACTTTGTTTAAATATTAAATTTAAGTTTTTTTTATTGAAGCTTTTTCATTCATTTTTACATGTTAAAGCTTTTTTTATTTTTTTCAATTAAGTTTTTAAAAAAAGTTGTCAAATCTTTTTACAAAAATTTTTCTCCAATTAAAATTTTTCTATTTTAAAAACACTTTTTGAAAATGTTAATGCATTGAATCATAAACTCTCGTAATACTATACAATAGAATACAACGACGAGTGTTATTAACGTGGCGTAAACCCGGTCGGGCTTCAAGACCACT
Source organism: Piscicola geometra (assembly GCA_943735955.1). NCBI lineage: Eukaryota > Metazoa > Annelida > Clitellata > Hirudinida > Piscicolidae > Piscicola > Piscicola geometra. Next base: position 42,605 of record OX030966.1, on the reverse strand, counting down.
TGGTTATGCATGCACACCGATTATTATTTATTAAATTATTTTATTCAACACAGGCAACAATCTCTTGTCTCCGTGCCCGACTGTGGCCGACCTCAAGTACGAGTTCATCAGGCTTTCCATCGACTGCATCGACATCCACCTGGTCGAGAGCGGATCAGCCCTGAATCTGCAAGTGAGGCGTGCCACTTTGCGTGCCTTCTTTAATTAATTTGTTTGCTGAAGGGTTGACTAATATAGCGAGATGTAGTTTGGAAAAGATTTTTATTTTTTATTATTAGTTTTTGTATTAACAAATTATTAATTTATTATTATTCTTCTTGTTTATTTGTTATTATTATTGATTTATTTACCATTATTATCGTTTCTTTAATTTTCTATAACCGAGTGATCTTGAAGTCATCTTCAAGAACCCACCTACCCACCCAAACTCACTAAAAACCCACCCAAACCCACCTACCCACCCAAACCCACCTACCCACCCAAACCCACCTACCCACCCAAACCCTCCTACCCACCCAAACCCACCTACCCACCCAAACCCACTAAAAGCCCACCCAAACCCACCTACCCACCCAAACCCATTAAAAGCCCACCCAAACCCACCTACCCACCCAAACCCATTAAAAGCCCACCCAAACCCACCTACCCACCCAAACTCATTAAAAACCCACCCAAACCCGCTAAAAGCCCACCCAAACCCACTAAAAGCCCACCCAAACCCACTAAAAGCCCACCAAAACCCACCTACCCACCCAAACTCACTAAAAACCCACCCACCCATCCAAACCCACCTACCAGATCCACCCGGTGAGGCTCTCACGTTGCAACCTCTTCAGCGCCGCATCGAAAGAAAACGTCACTCTGCTGCTGCCCCGTGTCGGCCTCAAGCACTTCGTGTGCACCAAGGCGGCAAACTCCGCCGAGTCCGAAGGTCTGCTCACGTGGCTCGAAGTGGGCGGCATGAAGCTGGGGCCACTCTTCGTCGACCTGAGCAAGAGTCTCGAAAACCGCCTGCTCCAGGGCGCTCAGAACGACTTCCTGAGACTTCACGACCAACGAACCAAACGGCTGGACTTCCTATGGGAGGGCGTCAAGTGCGGTTGTGTCGGTGGCTGTGCCTTCTTCGGGAACAACCGCAACGGCGAGAACTTCTTCCAACCTTCTTCGCTCGATCTCGAACTCAACACCAACGTCGCCGTGCCTCGCATCTTCGGTAACGTCTCAGAGGGCTTTGGCTTTGGCCAGAGCATCTTGAAGCCCGCCGAAAGCATCTTCTCGCAGAAACCACTGCCCGCCGCCGAGTACTTGAACGAAGTCTTCAAGCCGCCAGAAGATGATGGCGAAGAGAGGAAGAGGCAAGAAAGAGTTTCTTCGCTCAGGAAGAATCCCATCTCAACGACGCCGAGCGTCAAACGTTCGGGCAGCATCGATAAAGGAAAGGATTCAAACTCGATAGTCTGGAAGAGCAGACTGACGCTGGCGAGTGAGGAAGAGGAGGGAGAGGAGGAGGGTGAGGAAGAAGATAACAGCATAGACATCATCCTCGTGTCCCTGTCCAGTGATGAGTCCGCCCCAGGAGTCATCACCGACCCGAGCTCTGGCGTCTATCCCAGGAGCAAAATTATGAAGTACGTATAAAGTTTTTTTCAATATTTAAAGTATTTTCAACTTTTTTAAAAGTATTTGCTCTGGAAGAATTCAGTCGTAGTTTTTCAGGTATTAAGACTATTCCACGAACAAGTTAGCCTATCCTTATCATCATCATTATTATTATCATCATCATTATCATCATCATCATCATCATCATCACCATCACCATCATCATCAACATCACTACCACACCCACAGCGAAAGCGCTCTATCGTCACCGGCTTTGCGACTCTCAGCGCAGTCGACCGATGAAGCAGCCAGCACGCGCCTCCCCAAGACGTTCTTGGGCCGTCTCAAGGAGCCCAGAATGGCCAGCAGATGGCATTCGGACGTCGAACTGAGACCCAAGAAGCAGGCAGCCTCCTCGCTCCTCCTCGCTGAGGTTTTAGCGCGTGCATGTTTGCATACACATACATCAACATTGACGTTCACGCACACGAGCACTCACACACACACACCTACATCACATACACGCACACACAAAATTGAAATTGAAAAAATATATATTTCCTTGCTTTAAACTTGTTCATCTCTCACAAACAACAACCTCCTAGAAACTAATCGAGAGCAAGAATTCTTCGTACCAAAACGCCATGGAGTCGGTGGGCAAACAGACGTCCGACAGCAGCGACCTGTCCTTCAAGTCGGCCCTCAGCTTCGAGTTCAAGACTCGAGACGATAGGGGCCAGCTGAGAGACCCGCCTCTGAAGGCCTTCCCCTCGCCCGAGCAGAGGAAGAAGAACCTTTTGTTCGCGCAGAAGAACGCGAAGGCCGAAGAGAAAGCAGCTGAAACTCGATGTAGACTTTTGGTTTCTTATTAATTCTTGCAGACTTATTTCGAAGTATCTTTCATTTAATCTTGAACGGCTTAATGCCTTCTAATCATGAACTATTTGTTTCTCGAGCTATTTTCAATCGCCAAACAACAACATCCTCAGCACAACAACAACAACAACCTTCTCAGCACAACAACAACAACAACCTTCTCAGCACAACAACACCACAGTCTCGAAGAACATGAGCAAGTTCCTGCGCAAGAACGAATCTCACTTCTGGAAGGCCAAGTACTTGCACCTCGACTCGCACATCAAGACGCCACCAGAACCCGCCAAAGCAACGAGCCCCTTCGAGTCGACAAGCGGTCAGGACATTCTCGGCTCGAAACTCCTGATGGAGGGCTACAAGTGCTACATGGGCAAGTACCACTGTCCCAACTGGTCCGCCCCGCTGCCTGTTCAGACCAACCTTACTCACTCCGACCCGTCCGTTTCCGACCTCAAAGACCTCAACTACTGCGTGCCTCACTACGCCGCGTACAGCAAAGGCCTCGACTGCCACTCGATCATCAGCGATCATACTCCGCTGAAGCCCGCTCACGAGCGAGACGAGCAGGACGCCACGCATATATTCCGGCGACACATCGAGAAGAAGTTCGGCAAGGACGGCTTCAGTCCGGAGAACTCGATAAAGCGGCCGGAGGAGGCGAGGGACGACTGGGCAGCCATGGTGCAGCTCGACAAGTCGCTCGATGTGATGATCTCGCCTGTGATGCTCGAGGCTTTTAATAGGTGTGTGTGTGAGTTATAACAAACAATTAATAAGAATGAGGTATGGAAATAAATAAATGAATAATAGTAATAATAACAATAATAATAATGAACATAAAGTCTCGTAGTAACTGTCAAAAACTCAATAAATTCTATCGCCACTTCAACCACAACCATCACCACAACCGTCACCATCACTATAGCCACCACCACCACAACCACCACCACAACCACCACATCCACAACCACCACCACAACAACCACCACCACCACAACCACTACAACTACCACAACAACCACCACCACAACCACCACTACAACTATCACCACCACAACCACTACACCACCACCACTACAACTATAACCACCACAACTACAACTATAACAACCACCACTCCTCGAAGGTACATCGACTCAATAATGCCTTCTCTGGCGAACATGCACCCCTCCTCGATCATCGACCTCCTGCACTTCAACTGCCTCAGCACCCTCTCCAACCAGGAAGACAAGAACACCACGCTCACGTCTTGTCTCGACGCCTTCGCCGAAACAGCCGAGGTGACGAAGACGATCGATAAGTACCAGTGCGAAAACCTCCATGTGAAGGTCAACTTGCCGCAGGTTCGTGTGGCTCTCGTGTGGGTTTTGTGTGGCTCTCGTGTGGCTCTCGTGTGGGTTTTGTGTGGCTCTCGTGTGGCTCTCGTGTGGGTCTCGTGTGGGTTTTGGGGGGTCTCGTGTGGGTCTAGTGTGGGTCTCGTGTGGGTCTCGTGTGGGTCTCGTGTGGGTTTTGGGGGGTCTCGTGTGGGTTTTGGGTGGGTAAGGTGGGGTTTTTTGTTTGTGTTATGTTTATTTTGGCTGGAATTTAGTGATTTATTCTTCAGTTTTTATTTTTCTCATTAACTCATTTCATTCGATTGACGCCTCGATATTTATTAACGACAACAGTTTCATCCATGAAACTGCAAAATGCTTCAAAACTCAACAGCAACAATAACAACCAACTACCTCCCAGACACCATCACCGCCTGTAATAACAACAACAATAACAACCAACTACCTCCCAGACACCATCACCGCCTGTAATAACAACAACAATAACAACCAACTACCTCCCAGACACCATCACTGCCTGTAATAACAACAACAATAACAACCAACTACCTCCCAGACACCATCACTGCCTGTAATAACAACAACAATAACAACCAACTACCTCCCAGACACCATCACCGCCTGCAATAACAACAACAATAACAACCAACTACCTCCCAGACACCATCACCGCCTGTAATAACAACAACAATAACAACCAACTACCTCCCAGACACCATCACCGCCTGTAATAACAACAACAATAACAACCAACTACCTCCCAGAAACCATCACCGCCTGTAATAACAACAACAATAACAACCAACTACCTCCCAGACACCATCACCGCCTGTAATAACAACAACAATAACAACCAACTACCTCCCAGACACCATCACTGCCTGTAATAACAACAACAATAACAACCAACTACCTCCCAGACACCATCACTGCCTGTAATAACAACAACAATAACAACCAACTACCTCCCAGACACCATCACTGCCTGTAATAACAACAACAATAACAACCAACTACCTCCCAGACACCATCACCGCCTGTAATAACAACAACAATAACAACCAACTACCTCCCAGACACCATCACTGCCTGTAATAACAACAACAATAACAACCAACTACCTCCCAGACACCATCACTGCCTGTAATAACAACAACAATAACAACCAACTACCTCCCAGACACCATCACCGCCTGTAACAACAACGACAACAACAACCACACAGATAAACGTATCTCTCCTACAAGTTTGTTCTGTCAACGGCAAGCTATTGAAGGCGAACAAAGCCTCCGACCACACCTCCGTCGCCCTCCTCACCGTCAGCTTCAACAACTCCACCCTCAACTTCTTCCACAACGCCGAAATCAGAACCACTTCGACCATCCTCATGTCCAATGTCAAGGACCCCGCGAACAAAAAGTTTGCCGCCATTTTCAATATTTATAATTTTAAGGGCCTTGGTACGACCACACTCAACATTGAAGTGCAGAAAATAATCACAACAAACCACACTTCAACACACCACACTCGACCACACAACAACACTCGACCACTTAACAAAACACAACACTCGAACACACAATCCACGCCACACAGACCACGCCACACAGACCACACCACACAAAGCATACTACACAAGACACAAAGAAACCACACAAAGCACCCACCGACCCACCCACAAGGAACCACGAACTGTCGCTCTTCGACGGCAACCTCACGATGATGAACATCGGCAACCGCATCGGAGTCGGCAAGCGCAAGATGGCTGACCTCCGCAACCGCCTCAAGAACACGAACATTATCATCACCACCTTCATCATCATCATCATTATCACCACCTTCACCACCTTCATCATCATCGTCATCATCATCTAGTTTTTTTCTCGCTGATAAAACGTATAATAATAATGCCTGATATGATAATGATATAATAATAATCATAATAAAATAATATAATAAATAATAAATAAATAAATAATATAATATAATGACGAACATTATTATAGTGGCGTATAACCCGAACGGGCTTCCAGGTTACTTAGGCTGCATATTTTCATTTGCGTCTTTGGGTTACTAGGGCATTGCTTGCACTTGAACCTAGGACCTTTCATTATTGGTCAAGCCGAGAGTCGTTGCCGACTCGGCTACCCGTTCAACATATGATATTACGATCATTATCATTACAGATACGTCAACAGCGTGGGAGTCGAGGCGTTAGAGGACCTTTTTGTGGGACCGTCTGTACCTGACGTCAGTGCTCGCTCCATGATAATGATATCGTTAATGATGAGAGTAGTAGTAATAGAAGTAATAGAAGTAGTAGTAGTAGTAGTAGTAGTAGTAGTAGTAGTAGTAGTAGTAGTATTAGTAGTAGTAGTAGTAGTAGTAGTAGTAGTAGTAGTAGTAGTAGTAGTAGTAGTAGTAGTAGTAGTAGTAGTAGTAGTAGTAGTAGTAGTAGTAGTAGTAGTAGTAGTAGTAGTAGTAGTAGTAGTAGTAGTAGTAGTAGTAGTAGTAGTAGTAGTAGTAATATTAATGATAATAATAATTATCTTCATTTTCCTAACACTAATATGCCCGCAGCCACTATATGGTTCATTTTCCTCATCTCACCCATTCATGCTTCTGTCTACCCCTCATCCTCTCATTCCATCCCTCCATCTACCCTCCCAACAGAACACCACCCTCAAGAACGGAATCCTGGTGCTGACGCGACAGTGGAAGAATGTCCTCTACCTGCCCATCTTCGACGACCACACCTTCCGTGTTAGTGCGCTTTTGGTGTTGTTTTTTCTTTTTAAGGATTTATTATTATTGTTATTTTCGAATTATGCTTACTTTTTCGTTTTGCGTCTTATGAAATTTTTCATTCCAAGAACATCACAACTTTTATTTAATTTTTTCTGATGCATCAATGCTGTTGTCATTCATTCCAACGATCCTCCATCTTCCACACTCCACACTACATCCTCCCTTCAACACTCCATCCTCCATCTTCCCTTTCACACTCCACATTCCATCCTCCCTTCCATCCTCCATCTTCCACCTTCCTCCCTTCCACATTCCAGTCTAAAAAGAGAGTGAAGGTGGCTTACGCGGTCCCGCTGGTTCAGAGCCGCTACTACAACACCTCAGCCGACAGCTCGCAGGACTATCTCGGCAACGAGGGCATGCACGCAGGTGGCGATGGAGCTTCCAATCCTGCTGGAGACAGTGCTAGGAACCTCAGTGCAGTCGATGCCGTTGATGAGAAAACCTTTCTCTTGCGAGCGGAAGGAGGCGCTCTTCTGACGCCGAAGCCCGCTTCTTTTTGCGAGTCAGCGAACCAAGTGCCTCCGTTCACGCTGAAGGCATCGCCCATCGACCTGGTGAGGATCGACACGATGGGCAGGATCTCCTTCCAGAACCTCGAAAGCGGTTGGTTTTGTGTGTGTTTTGTTTGCCTTCTTTGAGTTTTTTCTTTGTGATTAATTTTAAATCACACAAATTCTATTCTACCTTCACCACTACCGCCCACAGACATTACACAAATTCTATTCTACTTTCACCACTACCGCCCACAGACATTACACAAATTCTATTCTACCTTCACCACTACCGCCCACAGACATTACACAAATTCTATTCTACCTTCACCACTACCGCCCACAGACATTACACAAATTCTATTCTACCTTCACCACTACCGCCCACAGACATTACACAAATTCTATTCTACCTTCACCACTACCGCCCACAGACATTACACAAATTCTATTCTACTTTCACCACTACCGCCCACAGACATTACACAAATTCTATTCTACCTTCACCACTACCGCCCACAGACATTACACAAATTCTATTCTAACTTTTTCAGCAGCAAAATTGAAAATATTCATAAGAATATTGATAATCTCCTATCACAACCTCAAAACGAACAGTTCACACACACTCATAGAAAAAACATCATTGACCCCATATCTAACTTTAAACCAACAACATCTGAAGATATATTACAAATCATTCATGCTACATGCACGAAGACATCGCCCATTGATCCTTTTCCTCACCAAGTTATAAGACAATGTAGCTCAATATTGTCAAAAGCCATCTCACAGCTCGTCAACTTATCTTTCCAAGAAGGATGTTTTCCATCTACTTTCAAAGCAGCCCAAATTACACCAATATTAAAGAAAGCCAACCTCGACACAACCAATCCAGCAAATTATCGACCTATTTCCAACCTGTCCACCATATCAAAAATTATGGAAAGGGCCGTATTAAAACAACTACAACCTCACATCACCTCCAATCCAAACTATCCCAGTCACCAATCAGCCTATAGACCTTACCACTCTACAGAAACAGCCCTACTCCATCTAACTGACCACATTTTCAACGGATGCGACTCAAAAAATACCACCCTCTTCGCATCACTCGACCTATCAGCAGCCTTCGACACCATCAGCCATTCCATCCTCATCGACAGACTTCATAAAGAATTTGGAGTTGATGGAACAGCTTTAAACTGGCTGTCATCTTATTTAGAAAATAGATATTATCAAGTTAAATTAGGTACACACATCTCATCACCAACCAATATACAACACGGCGTTCCTCAAGGCTCTGTTCTTGGACCGCTTCTTTTCACCACATACATCTCACCTATCTCAAATATAGTCAACCAATTCAATATAACCTACCATAAATATGCTGATGATATACAACTTCTTCAATTCATCACACCTAATACATCCAACCAAGCTACTAGTAACCTCACATCTTGCAAACAAACCATGGAAACTTGGTTTCTCAATAACTATCTCCAGTTTAACACCACTAAATCAGAAATAATAAAACTAGGCACCCCTTATCAATTAAATAGTTTAAACACAATATCATCTGTCAACATCAACTCAGATAAAATCCCCATCAATAACAATCTCAAAATACTCGGAGTCACCCTAGACAGCAAACTCACTTTCAAAAACCACATCACATCTATCATCCAATCATCACACTATCATCTCAAAGCAATCAAACACATACGCCCATTCATTACTACTGATCTCTCCGCCTCACTTTCCCGATGTCTAATACTAAGCAGACTTGACTACTGTAACTCGCTATTATATAATATCACCAATCAAGAAAGAAATCGTCTACAATCAGTTTTAAACAAGGCGGCTAGAATCACACTCAACTGTGATTACCCAGGCCATCACCTTGTTCAATCATCAAAGGAAAATCTTATAAAACTCCACTGGCTTCCTATAGACTTTCGAATATCCTTCAAAATAGCCATCACCACATTCAAAATTCTTCAAACCTCAATACCGTCATATCTCAGCAAACTCATAACAAAAAAAACATCAAACAAACAACTGCGTTCATCTTCATCTCTTCTCCTCAACCAAGAATCCACTACAAACAACATCTCAAAAAGAGCATTCCGTCACGCAGCTCCAACAACTTGGAATGCCCTTCCACCTGCACTTCGAAGCATCAACCAATTTTCGACTTTCAAAGCCAAACTGAAAACTCATTACTTTAACTTAGCCTATCATTCTTAATAATTACTCCATGCTACTCTTTGCTCTCCTTTTCATAACATTACTATTATAATTATTTTTATTTCTTTATTGCATTACGACGCAGTGAAAGCGCTTCAGTTGCGTGCCCGGGCGCTATACAAAAATGACAATTATTATTATTATTATTATTATTCTACCTTCACCACTACCGCCCACAGACATTACACAAATTCTATTCTACCTTCACCACTACCGCCCACAGACATTACACAAATTCTATTCTACCTTCACCACTACCGCCCACAGACATTACACAAATTCTATTCTACCTTCACCACTACCGCCCACAGACATTACACAAATTCTATTCTACTTTCACCACTACCGCCCACAGACATTACACAAATTCTATTCTACCTTCACCACTACCGCCCACAGACATTACACAAATTCTATTCTACCTTCACCACTACCGCCCACAGACATTACACAAATTCTATTCTACCTTCACCACTACCGCCCACAGACATTACACAAATTCTATTCTACCTTCACCACTACCGCCCACAGACATTACACAAATTCTATTCTACCTTCACCACTACCGCCCACAGACATTACACAAATTCTATTCTACCTTCACCACTACCGCCCACAGACATTACACAAATTCTATTCTATCTTCACCACTACCGCCCACAGACATTACACAAATTCTATTCTATCTTCACCACTACCGCCCACAGACATTACACAAATTCTATTCTACTTTCACCACTACCG